>VDFB02161462.1:0-22684 GCA_007258455.2 Sequoia sempervirens | reverse complement strand
AACAGAAATTGAAACAACAAAACCATACACAAGAGGACACTATATTTACGTGGAAAACCCAATGAGGGAAAAACCATGTTGAGGACTAGCTCATAATATAATTAATTACAAAACCACTACAAAGGCTCACTGCCAAAATAGGACACACTGTATAATAGGGCTCATAGCCAAAGCTCACTACTTAAAATATGAAGAAGAAGATATAAGAGAAATTTTACACATAGAAGACTATCTCAGTGAAACAAGGATTCCACCATAAATACTTCAACACTTTGATAGTCTTGTTCGAAAGATTGAGGATGCCTCCAACTCACTGCCTTCAGAAGTCCAACACTTGAAGTTCACACTGCTTTGCTCAAATTCACATGTATACTTTTGAAATTCACACTATATTCATCACTCACATCTATCTTGCCTCTATATTCAGATATTCCAACAACATGACTCATGTTTATATCATCCTCAACCTTGAAAACCTTCTCCAAGGTCAAAAACACATCCTTTACATTTACAATTTCAAATTAGGTTGGCACCTAAATATTCCTATAGTGGATAGGAATGAAGGCAACCCATATAAATCCTTAGTTAGGACCTAAATTTGTCCTAACACACCTCAAAATTCTTCCACAAATTGAAAACAACTTTGTATGTAGTGTTAACACCAAGTTGACCATTACCCGTCCTAAACACCATAAAACTATTAAGAACACGCTTCCCATTGGATCAAGATGACACACGGTCCATACAAATATATTTTACACGATTTGGAACAATCCATGAACCACTTGAGATCCAACAAAGAATTCATCCAAACTCCCATCATAGAAATACTTCAACCCATAACATCTAGTTAAATCCTCATACACACATTGACGCATGAAACACACATTATACTGCACCAAATCAAGAGAAAAATTGAAATCTAAAATATATAAACGGCATGAGAAACTTCCCAGATCTACACAACCTGAAAAAAAATTATAGAGAAATGCAGAACAAATAAATTTCTCCTAGACCACACTAAACACCACTGAAAACCTGGTTCACACACTGGTGAACATATCTCACTCTACACAATGATCCAAAAACCCAAATTCTCAATATAACAACTACTGACAACCTTAAACCAAATATTAGATTCGTACAGGAATAACATCAACACAGAAGAAACACATAGCACATCTTAGAGCACATTCTAAACACTTGCACAACACTATTTTCTCTTTTTATTATTTTTTATCAAAAGCACTTGGAAACCAAGTACCAGAGACACCATCTTAGCACATTACATAATTGAAAAACATCTTTAGACACTGCAGCATAAAGATAGCTCCATGTACTCACAACACTTCCTTAATATCTCAACTATACATGCACACAAACTGATTCTTTCTTTTCAACAATTTTCTCAATATCCTCAACAACAATAACTTGCAACAACCTTCATCAACACATAATTGACATCAATGACAACACCAACTTGTTGATATCAATGAAAACAACTTCATACTTGCAACACCAGCTATGCAAAGAGGACCATTGGGTGCATTTTTATTATGTCATTTGTGAGAAAGCAATGTTAAGGGGCATATCGGTTTGGCCCTTACAAGGTTTAATCTCAATAAATCCAACCATGAATTTAGTTCCCCATTATCATTTGTGTTATCATCATCCATGTCAACATTCATCACATCATTCTTTGTTTCACTAGCTTTGACAAAGGAAATGTTGTGATTAGGCATAGGATTAGTAAAGATTTGGAAATTTTGGTTAGGAGGAGCTATGAACTTATTATCTTGAACATTAACACCTCCAATTTGAATATGATTAGAATCAATGAGGTCTTGCACAAGATGTTTAAGACACTTGCAATATTTTGTATCATGTCCATTTTTTTGATGAAAATGATAATATGCATTTGGTCTATAGTTTGAAGGTAAAGTTTTAGTAGGATCAAGATCTCCAACGGGAGGTAAGGAAATCAAATTATTGTTTAAGAGTTGCAACATGGTATTATGAAGGGCATCAATAGGGCACTATAAATTGTCTATTTCTATCCCCAAAGGTATATGGATTTGTCATCTTTATTGTAGCAACCTAACCAGTCTACGGTTTTAAAAATTCAACCATCTATCGGTTTTAGCCGAAGAACAACTAACTTTTTTTCATTCTAGGGTTTCCAAATCATTTTAACTAACTTCCAAGTTTTCAGTTTCAGCTGAAAAGTAACATCTAATGTTTCCATCAACCGCCTCACGGAAGATTAAACTAAATAACTGTCAAACTAGGGTTCCCATTTATCCAATATATATATATAAACTAAGGAAAGGAAATAACTTCTCTTTATTCAATAACTAATTTCAGATCTTTCATTTCAGCTGAATGATACAAGTAACTGCCTAACTAATTAACTGTAGATTATTACAACGTACATTTAACATATACGAATGTCATTCATTGCATAAATGAAAGTAAGCTTAAAAAGCATTGCATGTACCTGGATTTATGGGTGAGGAAGAAATGCATTTGACATCATCATCTTGCTATTATACTTGGCTTCTTTAGCAATGAGGGAAAGAGAATTATCATCAGGGGCTTTACCGCCCAACCAAGACCTACTGGTCTCCCGAGTTTCTTCAACTGAAGAACCCGCCCTTCACGAGGGTAATCAAAATGGATCAAATTAGATCATGTCTTTGAGCCTGGTGTCAAGGACCTATACCTCTTGATCGACCTTACTAAGGGTACCTCCCAACTAGCAAGGTCACTCTAATCAATGGTATATCTGGTACTTGATAGTTGACAGATGTTGAATCTAGCATCGTACCTTGGCCAAGGATTTTAATAGAACTGACACTCCTGTGTAAATATCTCTGACACTCCTCGGTGTCGCATAACTCTAGGCACACTGTCACAAGATTCTCACCCTTGTTTAATACACTCCGTCGAGTCATAATTTTATAATAGCAATTTAATTACCATTTCTTCTTAGTTTGAAGTTATAATTTAACCATCAAGTTTCATACATAATAAAGGAGATTCATTGGCATAAAGGATTTTCAAGTCTCTCATATTTATCCCATAAAGGACTTGGTGAGCAATAATATGCACTAAACCAACTTCTAATTAGAGAGGAGAGAATTCGGTTTAAGTAGATAGATCAAGTTCCTTAGATAATTTTACAAATGGTTCAACTGAACCCAAATTCAGAATCTTTTCTTTCATTTAAGGTTAAGTTAATATCATTAAGCATTTATTTATAAAGAGAAAGAGAGTGTTGACTCCACGACTATCACTCCTTTTAAGACTAATTGTCTTCTCTAAACAAAGGTTGTTATCATTGAGCTCTTATGTACTAAACGACATATTCAGATAAGTGGTCATTCAAATCTTATCATTCAACTACCTATTTGGACCCAAGTTTATATTACATTGTTTGGTTTGAATATCAATTTCTTTTAGTTTCTGGTTAAGCCTTAACTGTAAAGTTTATACAAAAGAAAAGAGAGAGATTGATACCTCATTGAGGTTTATTTACATATCATGGTTCCAAATCATACTTCTTGATTTAAAGTTGGATTGATTACTTAGGATTTGTTAGCTTAAAACATAATAAGAGAAGAAGTCAAGGACTTAACACCTGTAAGGATTCTCCAAATTTAACAAACTTGTATCGAAGAGAGAGAGTGACCAATATCAACTCCGATACTTAAAACAAAGTATAAAGATTACTTGCCTGAATTCGTTTAAGTTTGTTCTCAGTTCAGATTGATTCAAACAGCTGAATTCCAAGAAAAAGAATAGGTACAAAAGTTTATGAATATGAATATGATTGTCTCATCTCAGATAAACCATTTGAAGAGAAAGCAAAATGAGTTTCGCTTCTACCAAGGAGGTGACTAGATTCAAGACAACCGACCACTAATACTTAACAAGCATCTTGTTTTACCAATTTTCAAGAAGAGATGGCTAGGAGTTCGACTCATGCAGCTTTTATTTGACATAACATTTGGATGATAGATTATTCTAAGGGTCTAGCCTTCTACACTTTCAACCTGGGTCGAGGATTCTCTTTTTGATAATCCATTAATTCATGAGTAACATCGTAATAGTTTATTGCTAGGGTAGCTAGATTAATCAATTTGGTAAAATCACAAATATGTGCCTGACCGAGAATGCCTATCTCAAGTATCCACATTAATCGAATTTCTCTAAGCATCTCGACGTTGAAGTTCTCGCCTCAACTCAAGCTCTCGATAACTAAAAAATGAATGGCTTGTGGTTTGTCGCCACCAACGATGACAAAATATTGCCCACGATGACAAGAATTTAAGGATCATTTACGCTGATGGCTATCGTTGAAAAAGATTAAGCTCTCTTTTGATTTCGGTTGGAAATGGAGAGAGAGGCCCCTTGGTTATTGTAGATGATTGATAAATGAAGGGCTCCAACAAGATTTCAAATGAATTAAAAAAATGATAGAAACAGAACCCCCCCAGGCAGAGTTGCCTCTGTAAACAAGAATTTTACCTCCCCCTCAAATGGAGAGAGCCCTTCCTAAAGCCTAATAGCACCCAAACGTTAAGCAAGAATCCATCCATCCGCCATTCTTGCATTCCAAGATGAGGTATGCAAGACGGAATTTCCTTCCCCGTTAAATTGATTTCACTCAATATTCAATTTAATTAATTTTAATTTAAGTCATTCGATGATATAAATTTGAAATTGATAACCTTTAATTTATGCCATTACTTATTGATTCAATGTTCAATATTTACTCACGAGATTAATACATATATCAAGAGTCGCTTCACTCCATTTTAAAAGGGTGTAATAAATTTAAAATTATAACTATTATATTTATTGATATTTGATCAATCATTTGAAATCTTTCCCAAAGATGATTAAAGATTGTACATTTTAAATTAGCTTATAAAATAAATAACTATCATAAACTATTTATGGCCAAGTTATGACATTGATTCACTGACTGACTCGAGGCTGACGATAAAATTGATCCTTGTTACCACATCCTCTCCCTGATGATATTTCGCTTTCTCTCGTGGCATCGACAGATCCTACATCCACTGATTAGGATTATGATTAGATCATTCTCAACAGCTAAATAATATTTGTTTAAATTTACTCTCATGATCTCATTCAACTTCACGTGAACAATAAATTCACTTGTAAAATAAAGAGTTTGTTAATATTACAATTATGATCAAAAGAACAACTATTGCCTTCTCAATGTCATTTTCACATGAAAGCAGTTGTTTGCAACTAACTTTGCATTCAAAATATATAACCAACATATAGTCTCAATGTGAGGCATGTGACATACTCCTCCCCTTAAGAATCATCGTCCTCGATGATTGTTTATTCTAAATTTAAATGTAGCCATAAAAATAAAGTTAGTGTTCTCAATTGTTTAACAAAAGATAAGGAATTTTTTTTTTAATTTTTTTTTTAAGGATTTCTACCTAATCCTCCCAGGTGACATTTACTTAGCTTTAATAGGTTCCACCAATCTTTTCTGATCAGTTTGATTTGTTTTTCTATTTTAGATAACATTTCAGGACTATTAATAATCCTACCTTCTAGCTTACCAGCTTACAAGAATTCGACTTCTTTTCTGTCTAATGAATCGTCTTGATAGCAAAATTATAAAAGTGGGTATAACAACACCATAAAGATGAATACTCTTCCTAAGTATAGCAATCAATTAATTTTTAACACAGATTGACCAAGAGAATTTCACCAAAGGTTAACATCAACCTTCACTTTCCTAGCTGAAAGATTTTCATTCAGCACCAGTTTCATTTATCTAATGCATTGTTAAAATAAACTATTAAGCAATTACAAGAGAAAAGGTCAAAATTTATTTCTAGTTTAATTGCCCTCCAAGACTCAGCATGCCACTGAAAAGGATAATTTCCCCTCAATTGCCATCTGAGCTCTGGTGTATACTCCCACTCAACCAACTCTGTCGCACTACTAAGGATACCCTCCTACTAAGTACGACAACTCTAGTTAGCTAAGCGTCTGAAGTATAAGTTCACCATCTTGCTTGACTTGGAGATAATATTCACCTGGGCTTACTGAACTACCTGCCCGACCACATACCATAACACAAAGTTTCCTCCTTTGTAAAGTTAAGAACATACAAGGTATATTTCTTAAAATTTACTTCCTTATAGAATCCATCAGAGGCCCATCCAAGACATGATAGAGATGTACATTTCATCAACATGGTGAACAACCAAATATATTCGTGGGTAACCCCCGCAATACTTAGCTTTATATTCAATTATAAACAGTCTTAATTTCAGCAATAACCAAAAGAATGAACTTATTCTCGGCACTTAGTCAAATTCAGACCAACTGGCCCTAAAATAACAATCTTCAAATTCCAATAGTTAAACTATTTCAAATTTAAATAAAACGACGACATTCCTTGCCAATATTAAAAAGGAATTTTACCAAACTCCACAGAAGTGCCATAATGTAGAGGAACATTCCTTATGCACTATGTGACTTGAGTAAATCACTAACAAGGAAGTAGATTTCTGCACTGCTATCAATCCTTCTAAAAACTTAAAATAGGTTAGAGGCTGGGTTACCAACGCATCAAACAATAAGTCCCTCAAAACTTTCATCCTTACTTATGCTTAATTACTGCAATTGGTTTTCTCAGGTATCTCGGTGAACAAGTATTTCCCGGTTCTATACCATTTTCTCTGCATTCCATGCCAATAGATCACTACTTGAGAAAACAATAATGTAATCACTAGCAACCTGTGTAAGAATAAGCATGAAAAGCTTTCCCAACTATGAGTGAGCTCTGAACAACTATCCGACCAAAGTACTGTGCTGTGAAACATATGAGGGAACCAATGTATTATATTCATATCCACGGTATGCGTGTTCCTGTTCATAATATGTGTTATAGATACCTACTTAATGATCATCAGTGGCTTAACTAAACTAAGAAACCAATCGAATATCATTTGTATCAAGTTTCCACCAATTTAAGAATGCCATATACCTATGGCTTTGTATGTCCTTTTGTTGCCATTACTAAGTTTACCACTAGCAAAAATGCTATAGTTAAAGATATCAGAGTCATTATGCCACTGACAGGTGTTGCCAAGAAGATCTGTAATAACCTTGTAGAAAAACAAGCTTTGTGTCATATTTTGAACTGCAACACTCACATTCTTATTAACTCATAACACTTATCTTCTATCTCTTCTCAGGTAAGTAACAATAACTAAGCATGTCTGAGTTGCAAATTTTATCAAAATCACATATAAACTTGGTGTATCAAACATAAATGTTTTTATGAATTTACACATTCGCACAAGTTGTCTGCTTAACCGCTCCATCACCATTGTACCATTCAAGAGCTGAATTTTGAACAATAAACCTATGTGACAAGAGGTCAATGAGGGTTTTGAAAAAAAAATTAACTCTTATCATTTTACTTTGTGTCTTCAAGAGATGATCTAGCTGATTCTCACCATCACCTTAATCATGTTGTTGTTGTTTTCATTAGCTCTATTCGCAAGGAAATGTATTTGTAGTGCCAATCATAGGAACCTGTCCAGGAGTTCTACTAATGATGCTTATCCAAGATTTGTATGAATATATCTGCACCATGAATTTATTGCCACTGGCCTAAACACAATCACTGCTAAGAGGAGGAACCAATATCATTTGAAGTTCTTGGCAAAATAAATATATGAGATAACTATAACGCACCATATAAGCCAATACTTCCCGAGGTACCATAAAAATCAAAGTTCTTTCTTGTTGATTGTCATGTAAATATGTTTTGGGACCTGATAAAAAAAAGTTCATACATAATTCATTAAAGAACACAGTGAATACTCTGTTTGTCATATAGTCAATAATTCCTCTAACAAGTATTTATTATTCTAGTAACTTTTCCTTCCATGTATGTAGATAACAAACTTGTCACCTTAAGTTGTCCACCATTTTGTCATATTGTATCTACATTTCATGCTGCTCGTGACATCAACTTTCTGTCATAACAAAACAAATCCTACAACTCCTGATTCATCGGTCTGATGAAGAACCAAAAGTGATATCCTCAAACAACTTAATTTGTGATCTTACAATATTATCAATATGAGGTAACTCCTCTTCGATGAAGTAATTAAACATCCATTCAGTTACTGACTCATTCTTCTAGACTCCACAAAGGAATTAAAAGATAAAACACTAATCTGCTTCCCCTTTTCTCAAGCTATCTTTCATGCAACAGCATGTTGTCCTTGACTATTGTTTTTCTTATCATCTTGATCCTTTAATTCCATTTGGCTCTTTCTGAACCATCTAGAAGTTAGACCAAAGTTCATCTTATCTTGATATAATTTTAAGAATCTTCAACACTTAGATGCCCCTGAACCCGGTTGATTGCTTCTGGATCTTCCCATTCTTAAGTCCACAATTTTTCAAAATAAGCTATTATTTAGGTTTTGATCATAATCTTGATACCCTAGGCATACCTTGCCTTAGATAGAATGGTTTCATACAAGTACTTGATAACTCAAATTACTTCTAGGAGCATTTAATGGTTACAAGCAAAATTGTTTACAAATTTTATTATCACTTCTTCAGACAAATTTAATACCAAAGGGTTACAAAAAGGCTATCACTCCCTGTGATAGGCTCTGTAAAAGATTTGATTACAGGATTGGCTATCACTTCCTGTGATAGACTCTATTACATAATTGTTTACAGTAACTATCACTTCCTGTGATAGATCCAATACAAAGATGTTTACAAAAATAACTATCACCTCCTATGATAGATTTTTAATGCGAAATAACTACCACTCACTGTGATAGATTCAAAGCAAAGGTTTACAAGGTTCACAAGGTTGATTTCAATTTTTTTTTGAGTTGCATGATGAGCCCCAAGGTTCAGTGTCGAACTTGGTAGCTCTAATACCATATGTAACAACCTAACCAGTCTACGGTTTTAAAAATTCAACCATCTATCGGTTTCAGCCGAAGAACAACTAACTTGTTTTCATTCTAGGGTTTCCAAATCATTTCAACTAACTTCCAAGTTTTCAGTTTCAGCTGAAAAGTAACATCTAACTGTTTCCATCAACCGCCTCACGGAAGATTAAACTAAATAACTGTCAAACTAGGGTTCCCATTTAACCAATATATATATATAAACTAAGGAAAGGAAATAACTTCTCTTTATTCAATAACTAATTTCAGATCTTTCATTTCAGCTGAATGATACAAGTAACTGCCTAACTAATTAACTGTAGATTATTACAACGTACATTTAACATATACGAATGTCATTCATTGCATAAATGAAAGTAAGCTTAAAAAGCATTGCATGTACCTGGATTTATGAGTGAGGAAGAAATGCATTTGACATCATCATCTTGCTATTATACTTGGCTTCTTTAGCAATGAGGGAAAGAGAATTATCATCAGGGGCTTTACCGCCCAACCAAGACCTACTGGTCTTCCAAGTTTCTTCAACTGAAGAACCCGCCCTTCACGAGGGTAATCAACATGGATCAATTTATCATCATGCCTCTGAGCCTGGTGTCAAAGACCTATACCTCCTGATCGACCTAACTAAGGGTACCTCCCAACTAGAAAGGCCAGTCTGATCAGTGGTATATCCGGTATTTGATAGCTGACAGATGCTGAATCTAGCATCGTACCTTGGCCAAGGATTTTTATATTACTGGCACTCCTATGCCGATATCTCTGGCACTTTTGTGCCGATAACTCTGCCACACCTGTGCCGTCAGCATTCTCACCCTTGCTCGACATGCCAACTCTCTGTTCGAGTTATAATTTAATAATAGCAATTTAATTACCATTTCTTCTTATTTCGAAGTTATAATTTAACCATCAATTTTCATACATAAAACTGGAGATTCATTGGCATAAGGATATTCAGGTCTCTCATTAATCTCATAAAGGACTCGGTGAGTAATATTATGCACTGGCCAACTTCTAATTAGAGAGGAGGAAATTCGGTTTAACCAGATAGATCAAGTTCCTTAGATAATTTTACAATGGTTCAATTGAACCCAAATTCATAATCTTCTCTCTCATTTAAGGGTAAGTTAATATCATTAAGCATTTATTTATAAAGAGAGAGAGGGAGAGAGAGAGAGAGACCCGACTCCACAACTATCACTTCTTTTAAGACTATCTGTCTTCTCTAAACAAAGGTTGTTATCATTGAGCTCTTATGTACTGAACGACATATTCAGATAAGTGGTCATTCAGATCTTGCCATTCAACTTTCTTATTTGGACCCAAGTGTATATTTCATTGACTGGTTTGAAAATCATTTTCTTTTAGTTTCCGGTTAATATACAAAGAAAAGAGAGAGATTGATACCTCGTTGAGGTTTATTTACATATTATGGTTCCAGATCATACCTCTTGATTTAAAGTTAGATAGATTACTTAGGATTTGTTAGCTTCATGATAATAGAGGAAGTCCAAGACTTGACATCTGAAAGGATTCTCCAGATTTAACAAAATTGTATCGGAGAGAGACTAGTATCAGCTCTGATACTCAAACAAAGTATAAAGATCGCTTGCCTGAATTCTTTTAAGTTTGTTCTCAGTTCAGATCGATTCAATCAAGGGTATTCCAAGCAAAAGAATAGGTACAGAAGTTCATAACTTTGAATATGATTGTCTCATCTCAGATAAACCATTTGAAGAGAAAGAAATGAGTTTCGTTTCAGTCAAGGAGGTGACTAGATTCAAGACAGTCCGACGACTACTTAACAAGCATTCATTTACTACTAAGAAGAGATGGCTTAGAGTTCGACTCATGCAGTTATTTGACATAACATTTGATGATAGATTATTCTAAGGGTCGAGTCTTCTACACTTTCAACTGGTCGAGGATTCTTTGATAATCCATTAATTCATGAGTAACATCAGAATAGTTTATTGCTAGGGTAGCTAGATTAATCAATTTGCAAATCACAAATACGTGCCTGACTGAGAATGCTCAATCCCAAAGTATCCCGCACTGAAATTCTCCAAGCATCTGACGCTGAAGTCTTTGCTCCTGAACTCGTTTCCCTCTGATACCCGGAAATGAATGGCCAGGGTTTGTCGCCACCAGCACATGACAAAATATTGCCCGTCGATGACAAGAATTTAAGGATCATTTACAGTGATGGCTATCGTTGAAAAAGATTAAGCTCTCTTTTGATTTCGGTTGGAAATGGAGAGAGAGAGACCTTGGTTATTGTAGATGATTGATAAATGAAGGGCTCCAACAAGATTTCGAATGAATTAAAAAAATGATAGAAACAGAACCCCCCAGGCAGAGTTGCCTCTGTCAACAAGGATTTTACCTCCCCCCTCAAATGGAGAGAGCCCTTCCTAAAAGCGAATAGCACCCAAACGTTACAAGAATCCATCCATCTGCTCATTCTTGGGCGTTCCAAGATGGAGGTGGCGCGCGCACGGGAATTTCCTTCCCCGTTAAATTGATTTCACTCAATATTCAATTTAATTAATTTTAATTTAAGTCATTCGATGATATAAATTTGAAATTGATAACCTTTAATTTATGCCATTACTTATTGATTCAATGTTCAATATTTACTCACGAGATTAATACATATATCAAGAGTCGCTTCACTCCATTTTAAAAGGGTGTAATAAATTTAAAATTATAACTATTATATTTATTGATATTTGATCAATCATTTGAAATCTTTCCCAAAGATGATTAAAGATTGTACATTTTAAATTAGCTTATAAAATAAATAACTATCATAAATTATTTATGGCCAAGTTATGACGTTGATTCACTGACTGACTCGAGGCTGACGATAAAATTGATCCTTGTTACCACATCCTCTCCCTGATGATATTTCGCTTTCTCTCGTGGCGTCGACAGATCCTGCATCCACTGATTAGGATTATGATTAGATCATTCTCAACGGCTAAATAATATGCATTTAAATTTAATCTCATGATCTCATTCAACTTCACGTGAACAATAAATTCACTTGTAAAATAAAGAGTTTGTTAATATTACAATTATGATAAAAAGAACAACTATTGCCTTCTCATTGTCATTTTCACATGAAAGCAGTTGTTTGCAACTAACTTTGCATTCAAAATATATAACCAACATATAGTCTCAATGTGAGGGATGACATTTATGGCAGCCACTTGGGTATCAATATGTTGAATTGGTTGAGGGGGATTAAGTTGTAAAAAGATCTTATTTTGTTTCTTGAAAGGTTGGTAGTTGGTTTGAGGTGTGGATCCAGTTTTTTTGAAGATGGTTAGAGGGAGTTTTCACTTCACAACTACTAACAGAATTTTGGTAATCACGAAGGGTAGTACACAACTATGTAAAGGAGGGAAATTTTAAAATCTCTAGTTGTTTTGTTGTTGGTGTTGTGAGATGGAGGTGAATAAGGTGGGGTTGTGTATATATGCAGAGGACAAGTGGATTGTAAATTTGTGAGGGGGGATGGATGAGGAGATATAAGATTTGAATGCATAAGGCTAGAGGGATTCCCAATGCAAATACCTAAGGAAGTATTGACATTGCTAGTAGGTTGTATAGTTGTAGTAGCATGAGGATTAGTGTAGGTAGGAATAGAGGTAAGGGTTGTGGAAGGAGGAATTGGATGTCCACCTTGACTTTGAGTATACCCCAAAGCTTGAGCACAACTAGTCATTGTAGGAGCATGTTTATAAAAAATATGAGCTAAACTTAGCATAATCTCTATTCCATGTTCATTTTCAAGCATTCTTCTCACTTTATCTAAAGTAGGAATGACACTACCAGTAATATTTTCAGAAGTCACAAAGTTTTGTAGTTTCTCTGATTCTTCATCTATCTTTCTTATGTTCTCTTGTGGGACATTAGGAACCATTGTTTCAACGTCATTCAAATTAGTAGTGGGTAGGGAAGTCATGGTAAATGAAGTGTTAAGTATATGATCCATAGTGGGTTGACTAGTGTCAACACTAAGAGTGAAAGAGTTAGAAAACCCAAGATCCACGATGAATGGTGTATCACGAGATGACATGAGTCTTGAACTATGTCTCATGATAGCATTGGCAATAGGACACCAAATTTTGAAGCTCATACAAGTTTAACAAATCCAAGGTGCACCCAAAATGGATAAGAGGTAATTTATGCAATGAAATAGCCTAGAATGTAAAGTGCAATGCAAGTATGTAAAAGTAATTTTAAAATTTAAACAAGATAAGTTTCTGATTATGTTATGCAAAAACATGAAAATTATATCTTTTAGATGCAATTTTGAATTCACACAATGTACCGATTTTATCAAATGGAGCTTAAATTAATATGAGTAATTTGAGATAACAAAAATTCTACAAAATGAAAACATCAAAATAAAATGCATAAACAAAGATTTTAATGTCCAAAAATATAGGAAAAAGACCTAATCAGGGACTCATTCACCCATGGGTGAATGGGTCCTACCTTAGGGTTTTGAAAAATGAATTTATAGATTTTTGAGTTTATTCTTATGGTTTTCAAATTTTGGTTTGAGACAGGTGGTTATAGTTTCAATTTTCTGTAAAATCAAGTCTAAATGCAAATACAAAATAGTGCTAAATGAAAAACCAGGAGACCTAATTTGAAATACAATTTTGATTCAATTTTATATTTTAAGCTTCTGATCATGCAATGTTATGTAAATGCTTTGCAAAATGACTAAATTTTTTGTATTTTCTAGATTTCATAAGATGCAAAAATGCAATCCTAAAACCCTAGACGAGATGCAAACTAATGCAAATTAAGAAACCCTAAATGAGATTCAATTCAATGCAATACAATGCAAATCCTAGATCTAGGGTTGAAATAGACTCCAAAATCATAAAGATCTAATGCCTAAATGTTAGGTTCACCAAAATGAAATGGAGAAAAAGTAGGTGTATGTAGGTCCACCAAAATGCATTGATGAACCAATTAGGGATATATTTTCCTTTATTTAATTAGGAAATGAGATCCACACAATGAATTGATTATAAACCCTTAGGTGAATCAAGTCAAAGCAGGAATCTTCAGATTTCCATATGCTTGAAGGATGGGGGTCAGGTTCACCAAGCACTTTTGGGATAAGAACTAAAAATATCAAATCATCCTAGTTATGTCAAATTAAACTTGAAACAACAATATTAAACTCAAAATAATTAGAACCAAAAATTGAATTGCAGATTTGAGAAGGGAAAAATTGTGTTTACCAGTTACCAAAAGTGAGTTTTCAAAGGTTGATTGGTACTCATTCACCCATGGGTGAATGGGTCTAGTGTTAGGTTTTTTTTTACAATTTTTGAGAGCCTCTAACACATATTTTAAGCTTCTAATTTGTCTAGGTGTTAGTGTCAGAATGTCGGAAATAACATTTATAAGTGAGTTTTCATGAGATGGAAATAATTTTGACAACTTTTGTAACTTTGTCAACTTCAAATTTTCTATTCAAGAGATCTTCAAGCTTTCTTCCACATAGATCTAAAAACACAAGATAAGAGGGAAAAAATGTTTCTTTTTGGTGAATGAGGGTTTACCTTGGTCAAACCCCGTTTTGGTAATCAAACCTTGAAATGAATAAAAGCATGAAAGAGGGAATGAAGATTGAATAAAGCTATGTTACCACTCAACAAACCATTGGATAAGTTGAATGGAATTTTACAACTTGTGAAAGAAATGGATTTAATGGGTATGGATCTTGAACTTTGAATCTTGCTTGAAATAGTGCTTTGAATGCTTGATTTGATCACGAAACCTACATCACAATGTTGACTCCAAAAACATGCATGATGCAAGAAGACTTTGACATGATTATTAGATCTTGAATGCTACAATAAAACTATGATATTTTTTTCTCTTGAATTCATTTAACCATAAAATTTTCTCTTGTAATTGAACACTTGAAAATCTAGCTTGAAAACTCTAGGTGAAACTTAGAAAATAACCTTGTATTTATAGGTATGTATCCTTAATTTCTCAAAATTCAACTATCACAAGCTGACATTGAATTACAAATTTGAATACATTAAAATATTGCCAAAAACATAATTTAAATTTAGGTCCTAAGGTTTAGGGAGGATCCATTCACCCATGGGTTCCAGGTCCATAAACCTAGGACACACATTCCTCAATGTAAAGCATTATGTTTAGGTATTAATTAATGTTGAGTTTCCCTTTCAAAAAATGTAATTTAATGGGATTGGAAATGAATTATAGGACCAATTAAGGCATAATTAAGATCAATTAATTAAGGGATCCCTAAATAAATGTGAAAGTGTAAAGGGATACACTTTGCAACATTAAATTAAGGCACAATTAAGTCCAATTTAACTAGGAGGGCCCAAACAAGTGAGAAAATGTAAACAAATACATTTTTCTACACTACAATTGCAATGTTTAAAAACGATAAATTAGGCCTTGGGATGCATAATAAAGGGGTTTAGGGGCCTATTATTAAAGGATAAAAATGCATAAATGTAAGGTCACTAAAATAGGACCAAATTAAGTGTGAAATTGTACTATCACATATAAAGGAGTAAAATTTTCTACACTATACAACATGTAAGTATTTTATTTTAATCTAATTCTACCAAATCCATCACCTTGTGAAAGGATCATGCACCTTCACTATCACCAATGTACTATAGTAACTGGTTCATAGGCTACCTAAATCAATTGATATCTTTGCATTAGTCCCAAATACATCCTCAAATGGGCTCATATCAAAGCAACCTTATAGGTTACTCTATCTACCCACAATGCATACTTTAGTTTTTCATCCCACATCTTATTATTTAGGGCCAAAGTCATTTTGATTATTTTCATAAGATTGTTGTTGTTGAACTCAACTTGTCCATTTCCTTAGGGATGAGAACAAAAGGTCAATACTATATTCATCACATAATTTTGAAAGTTCATGTGAGCTAAAACACATGTCATTATCCACTATGATCCTTGTAGATACACCAAACCTAGTTATAATATTATTTAACAAAATTTTGATTACTACCTTTGATATGACATTACAGATTGATATTGCTTCAACCCACTTGGTAAAGTAATTGATTACAACTAGGATCCATTTGTAGACATTATTGGATTTTCTTATACTTCAATGATGCAATCAACTCTCCAATGTAGAAAAGGAGCATAAAAAATCACCAGAAAGAGAGGAAGAGCACTTACAAATTAAATTTTACCTACAAACCTCTAGCAAGCATCACACCTTCTTACTCTTTTAATTACATCCTTGACTAAGATAGACCACCAAAAATCATCCCTAAGAAATTTATGTGGAATCATCTTGGGTTTGAAATGAACCCCACAAACGTCTTAATAGAATTCATCAATCACCTAGTTGGACTATTCTTGAATTAAACACTTGAATAGAAGCTCACTTGGGTATCTCTGAATGAAACAACCATATATTAGCACACATACTTTTGTGACTTCATCTTTAGATCTCTTTGATAAATTTCACTCATCCTAGCTAGGAACCTCATGTTTAACAAATAGAAGACAAAATACTTGTACCAAGGATGGTACTTCAATGGAAAATAAGCATGTGCATGACTAGAATTAGCTTCATTTACTTCAACAACCTCAAGGTTTGTATTTTCCATCAAATTTTCTAAACCTTGAACTCTTACCAACTTGATTGTTTAGACTTCAATGTCATATTCTTGGATTTTTTTATCCATTTACATCTCTTGTAAGAAGATTATTATTGAGTAGGGATATATTATAGTTGCATAAGGGATACATGCAATCAACTTAGCTCCAACTAGATAGGGCATGCAACTCTTCACAAATTTTATGAGGGAATATGCATGTTTTTTTGTTGTTTAATATTTCAAATATAACCCCTACAAGGATTTACTAAAGAATACAATTAGTTGTTCATAGCTATAATTGTTATTTTGAAGTAAAACCACATCAATGGAGTGAAAGGAAGCAAATAAAAATAATTGAAGGGCTCTAGATTAATCAAGGCTAATTAGACTGGTGCTTCCTTGATAGCTTGCTTAATCCCAACTCGATTCCTCTTTCTAGGTGATTGTTTACCCTTTCTTCAACATATTGGAAATTTATTTGGTCTTATTTAAAAGGATTTTGGCACAAATCACCTTAAGAAATTGATATTCCTAAATATATTGAACTCCTCTCACTATCTTAGGCTTGGTATGAGGTTGAATTATTTGACCCTGTTCAAATCAATCTTGAAACAAAGGTTTGAAATCAAAATGGAATTACCAATGGAAATTGCATCAACTTGCATTAACAATTTGTAGGAGGTTCATAACCAACATGTAAAAGTATGGTGGACTATACCAATCAATTGGATTTCATTATCTTGTGGATCTCTATGAGGTAAGAGTAATGGACTCTACATATTCTTCTATGTGTTCATCCTATAGATTATTATTTCAACTATCATTTGAACTCTCTTCATCCCGATCATGTAATCCATAAAATTTTTCTTCCATGTGCATTTTCCAACTTTTCTTTTTTTGCTTATAAGTGCATTATTCTTGTTCTTTCTTTTTCCTTCAATTTTTCTTCACCTAAATAAGCTCTAAACTCCCTAAAAATTGCAACTCTTAAGAAAACTATTTTCTAAGTTAGAAGAGTCCAAAGCTTATAACTTTTAATATTCTCACCATAACCAACAAAGATACATATATGAGCTTGTCAATTTAGTTTAGATCAATTTTCCTAAGGCTTGTGAACATAAGCCTCATAACATTATATCCTTGAATGTGAAAATGACAGTTTTTTATTAGTACATACTTTATAAAAAGTTTTATCAACAAAATTTAACAAGGAGATCAATTAAGCAAATAATAAGAAATGATTATAACCTTCATTTGAAATCATTGATCTAGTTGTGTACCACTTAGCATAATTATAACTCTTTCAATTAAGATTTGATTCATCTTTTTTGCTATCCCATTCGATTGGGAAGTACAAGGGTGTAGTCTTCATCCAAAAAATACCTGCATGATTATAAATTTTATCAAATTATTTCAAACAATATTCTTCACCGTTATCAAATCTCAACATACTTATCTTATGTAGTGTAGAAAATTGTACTCCTTTCTAATTGAAAGTACAATTTCACACTTAGTTTGGACCTATTTTAGTGACCTTTCATTTATGCATTTTTAAATCTCATTAATGGGTCCCACCCTTTATTATGCATCCCAAAGCCTATTTTATTTATTTCTTGATAATTTAACCTACGTTGAATAAATGCTATCAATTAACTTAATGCCCCGAGATAAATTTGGTCACTAAAATACTGACCTTAATATAGTTGAATTGAAATGAGGGTGATTAATTTAAATTGAGATGTTAAAATGAAATTTGAGTATAAATACGTTGGAGTGATTGAAATGAAATTAGAGTTTACTTATAAATTGAAGTTGAGTAATTTTTATGACTAATGTGATACCAACACATGAACAATGCTTCGTGGTAGAAATTTACAATTAAGTGCTAAAATCAAATAGTCTAGTAATTCAATTGTGCTTGATTCTTTTTATTTATAAATGTTAAAAGGAAAAGTCATTAAATCAATAAAGTTAGCGTTGCAAATGTCTATCTTGTATTTTTAACCTATTATTCAGTTGTAATGGTAAGGTCCTTGTGATATTCAATTTGAAATCCACATTTATAAGAAAATTTATCCATCAAGTATAAGTAGTTTATATTGGCTAATTTATTTCATTACTGTCCATCTTTAGTCATTTATTTGTATTAACGTTAGTGGGTTTCTTTGTGTTTATGCACAAGATCGAATTTCTATAAGATAGTTTGAATTAAATTATTATTATCCCATAAATTTAATTATTTAATTGTGATTTAGTAGATCAACTCAATAACATGCATTTATGGTTTTTATATTTATATTATATATATTGCAAAACTATTATGATTTCTTTTGTTACATATTGTAATTTATTATAGGATTAGTATTGCGTAAATTGAATTTAAAATAGAAGTTATAAATAACAAATTTCTAATTGGTGTTAGTAATTAGTTGTGATATAACGATTGTTTTCGTAGTGATATTGTTTCCTTCTTCTACTAATATTAATCATTGCATTGATCATGAAAGTACATATAAATAAATTATAAAATTGTATATACATTGTAACACTAAGGAACCTTTATTTTTATCATTAAGAGCATTTTGAATCAGCCATGAATCATTTATGTTTTAATACTTATTTTATTAAATTCTAAGCCAAATTTAGTTAATTAATTATGTTTTATTAAGATTATTCTTGGAGGGGAATCACAAGACTTTTGGTAGGTTAGCTTCTTTCATCATAGTCCTAAAAACTTCTTGAATAGTTTGGTTTTTCCTTTCAACCACTCCATTCTACTAAGGAGTTCTAGGGGCAGACAAGTGACTCTTTATTCCATGATCTGCACAAAACATGTTAAACTCATTGGAGGTAAATTCTCCACTTTTGTCAAATCTTAAACATTTTATTTTCAAATCCATTTCATTCTCAAACATATATTTAAATGCTTTGAATGAATCTATTTAGAGCATCAAATTTCTCTCTAAGAAAAGTAACCCAAGTCATTCTAGAGTAATCATCAATCAAAAGTATGAAATGCCTGTCACCTTGAAGACTTATCACCCTTGTAGGACCACAAAGATTTGTATGTATTAATTATAGTAGTTCGGTAGCAGATTCTTCCTTTTCTTTGAAACTACTCCTTATTTGCTTTCCAAATTGACATTTTTTACAAATGGAATTGATAGGATTTGTAATTCTTGGTAGGTCTCTCACTCCAATTATCAAAATTCATGTTACACATCCTTTGGTGCCATAACTAACTGTCATTAATCTGAGATATAAAGTAATGACCATCAACACCCTTGAGTTAGATATTTCCATTTGTCCTCTTACTACCAACCATCATAGTTCCAGACCCTTTTATGATCTTTCATCCTTAAACACAAGAGTATATCCTTTGCTTCACATTTTTCCAACACGCAAAATGTTATACTTTAAGCCTTTAACATAGTAAACATCTTCAATATTATGCTTGCCATAAAAACTGATTGAACCTATTCCACAAATCTTAGCTCTTGAATCATCTCCAAATTTAACTAATCCTCCATCATACTTTTCAAGTTTAACAAACTTACTTTTATCTTTGGTCATGTGATTAGAGCAACCACTAGCAACAACCTGGTAGTTCTTATCCTATTTAACATGAAAAGTAGAAACCAAAGTACCTTCAACCTTATCCTTCTTCGAAACACTTTCCTTCAAACAACTTTTAGAGTTAGTAGAAGTAGATTCATCTTTTAAAGCTAAGAACAAGCATTCATTCTCATCAGCATCTCCATAATTAAATTCATCATCAGAAATACCAACATCTTCTCTAACATAATAACTTCTTTTAATCATCCTTCATTTGTTCTACTTACTTTTATTGTTCACAACTCTGTTTGGACATCTTGAATCATAGTGACCTATATTTTCACAATTCAAAAATTTCAAAGGTAGTTTGAACCTTTGTACTTTTTGGTGCCCTTTTTTATCATCCTTACAAATTTAGCTTCCACGTCAAGATCTTCTCCATTTGAATCTTCAAGCTTTTTTTATTTTCCAACCTTCAAAGTAGTCTCTACTTTTATACCATTTTTCAAACCAAGTTTTCTCATTTTAAATGAAGCTAGTGTACCAAGCAACCGATCTCTAGAATAAGTATTAAAATTTGCAACTTCCTCAATTATATATACCTTTTCACTGTAAGAATCAAGAAGAGATCTGAGAAATTGCTTTACCACCCTAGATTCTTTGACTTGTGCACCAATACCTCATAACATCTTACCAACTTGTCAACCCCTGCATGTAAATTGTGATCATTTCATCTTCGATATTTGGCCTGTCTCAAATTGTGCCTTCAAATTCTTTAACTTAGCTTGTTTAACCTTATCATCTCCTTCATAAATTCTTTCAAACTTATCCCAAACTTCTTTAGCAGTCTTAAGATTCATAACTTTTACCACTTCAAAATTTGAAAGACTATTCATAATAATAAATCTTGCCTTAGCATTTACCTCATGTGCCTTGATCTCATCACTTGTACTTGGACCATTCAAAGGTGCAACATATTGAGAATTTATTTCCTTTTCAATCTCATACCCATGGGATTCTAGATATCCTTCCATCTTTGTCTTCCATAATGCATAGTTTGTGCCATCAAATCTAGGGCAATCTAACTTGTTCACCATCTCAAATCTACCTCAAGAAATTAAGCTCTTCTCCAAGGAACCTTGCTCTGATACCAATTGTTGAATGAACAAGAAAAATAAGAGGGGGGGGTGAATCAATTGTATCAAACTAAAACATCAAAACCCTCAACAATAATGAGTCCACAAGCATTCATTAAACCCTTATTTTGTTATAGTGATTAATCATGAAATGCATATAACAAAAATTGAAACAACACCATACACAAGAGAGCACCAGATTTACGTGGAAAACCCAATGAGGGAAAAACCACTGTGAGGATTAACTCACAATATAATTAATTGCAAAACCACTACAGGGGGAGGCTTACTACTAGAGATATGACACACATTATATACTAGGGCTCACAACCAAAGCTCACTGCTTAGAATATTTCAAGAAGATATAAGAGAAATGTTACACAAAGAAAACTATATCAATGCAACAAGGAATCCACCACAATTACTCCAACACTTTCATAGCCTTGTTTGAAAGATTGATGACACCTTCATCTCACTGCCTTCAGAAGTCCAACACTTGAAGTTCACACTGCTTTGCTCAAATTCACATGTATACTTTTGCAATTCACACTATATTCATCACTCACATCTATCTTGCCTCTATATTCAGATATTCCAACAACACGACTCATATTTATATCATCCTCAACCTGAAAACCTTCTCCAAGGTCAAAAACACATCCTTTACATTTACAATTTCAAATTAGGTTGGCACCTAAATATTCCTATAGTGGATAGGAATGAAGGTGACCCATATAAATCCTTAGTTAGGACCTAATTTGTCCTAACACACCTCCAACAATAGCCCATGAGCCTGAAACAACTTGTTATGTAGTGTGGTAACACCAAGGTATTGTGCCGTCTAAACACCATAAGGCTATTAGAACATGCTTCCCATTTGATCCAAGAGATGACCGCAGCGGTCCACACAAATATCTTTTACATGATTTGGAACAATCCATGAACCACTTGAGATCTAATAAAGAATTCATCCAAAATCGCATCATAGAAATACTTCAACCTAGAACATCTAGTTATCCTCATACACACATTGACGCATGAAACACACATTATACTGCACCAAATCAAGAGAAAATTTGAATTCTAAAAGATATAAATGACATAAGAAAATTCCTAGATCTACACAACCTGAAACAAAATTATAGAGAAATAGATCAAATACATTTCTCCCAGACCACACTAAACACCACTGAAAACCTGGTTCACACATTGGTGAACATATCTCACTCTGCACAGCGATCCAAAAACCCAAATTCTAGATATAACAACTACTGACAACCTTAAACAAAATATTAGATTCGTACAGGAATAA
>VDFB02161459.1:0-20559 GCA_007258455.2 Sequoia sempervirens | reverse complement strand
GTACATCCTTTTGAGTTCAAGTAGCATCCCCGGTGCTTTTACTCAATAAAATTTCCCATAATTTCACATAAAATTGTTATATTGCTCCGACATAACAATGGATGTTTCCCTTTTGAGAGTGTTTTCTCTTTAATATAAGAGCCACTCAACAACGTTCTAGTCAACACGATGACTTCTTTCCTGGAGTGTAAAGTAGCTTCTTTAACTCACCAAGTATTCTACCTTTGTTTCCACTCATAGAATCTCATAAATTCAAGTGATATACACATTTCCATTGGTGAATCACAATCCCAATATTCCCTTCCAACTCTTAAATTCTCAATCGCTGAACAGTCTGATATTATAGGTTTCTCTACCTCTATATATCTCTATCAAGACCGAAAGTACAACTCAACCAAGTAGATTTATTCCAACTACAAGGCATTAGAGAGTAGTCATTTATTTAACTCAACTCAATGGGTTAGATCTTATCCTTAGATCTTTCTCTTCATTCGAATGAACTTCTTGTTCCCATTAGGTTATTACAAACCTAGGGTTTCATTAAAGAGATGGTGATCAAGTGATCAGCCATGTAAAGACAATTGATGCATTGTATAGCATCACATCCTACCATATTTTCCATTCCATTTCTATGGCTTATGGTTAAACCTTTTCATCCTCGGGTTTCATAGCACAATGAGCTTACAGTTTCAATTCGTTTTCATGATGTGAAAATATATTTCTTTATTGAAATATCGTTTTTATCTACTTTTCCTTAAATAAGGTGTATATGAATGTAGAGACACTTTCTTTTAGTCATGAGTATCTTAAAGCTTTCCTTGCCAATCTAATAGGCGGCCTTTCTTATCATGATCAAATATCTGCCTATCCTTTTTCCTAGGCATCAAATGATAATTTCATTTGATTCTTCCAATCAACTAAATATAAGGTACGAGATGATAATAGGTAATAATCTTAGACCTTTCTGATTATCTTTCTCCAGAATTCTCAATACCTTTTTCCTTGTGGATATCATATGATAATATCGTTTGATCTTTCGATCAAATAATCCTAAGTATGGGTTTGTTTTCTCCGAAGATCCCAATACTTCTTTTCTTGGACTATAAACTGTATGACTTATTTGTCATCATGACTTGCGAAGAAGACATTAGTTCTTCTAAACTAAGAACATACTCACGTTCTTTTGTTGAATGGGGTACTAAACTTGAGTCAACCCTACTCTTTTCCTTTCCCCCTTAGAGTTTCCACAGCTTTTGATCTACTCAAAATTGAACTCCCAGCAAACTCTTGCTTCTTTTGTAAGGATTTGTCATTCCCTTCTGTTGGCTTTACATTGCCTTTACCTTGTCTCGAGACATATCTCAAATATACTTTTTCCAAAGTTAAATTTGTCATTGATTTCTATCCCACATTAGATCTAATGAATAATCAGCAACTTACGAGTCACTTCATTAATCCAATTCTCTTTTCAACATCCCTTTGGCGAAGGGTACAAAACTTGTATTCCCTTTCCGTTTGGAACATTCTAATCAAAAGTTTGGCTTTCACAAACATGAAGGTGAGTTTAGCTTATACTCTAACCAATCTTTGTTAAACCTATCTTTGTTAAACCTCTGGTAAAACCGTCCTGACTTACCACTTCAAGCTTCTTTATTATTCAGTCACTTTTCAAGTGGCATAATTCCAATGCTTGGAATCTTCCTCACTTTTAACTTCTAAGATACCAAAGTTGTTTGGTCTTTTTAATATCAAACTCCAATAATCTAATTGATTTTGGTCAGTGGAACCCTGTCCACTTTATTGATTACATAATTCGGACCATTCTGGTCTTTTCTCTTATCTCTAAGGTACTAACTCTTTTTCCTTGCAAACTCCTATCTTTACATAAGAATTAGCTTAATGTCAAGAGTTCTCCAACTCCCGTGGATACTTCCTTCGTTGACTTCCTTATTCAATTTCATTTATGCTGACACTGCATATACAAAGATTCGTAGTGTTTTCACTAAATCCAAAAATTCCTGACTCTCTGCAACTATAGTTTACTATTACAACAAGGGTTATCTTATTCCTTTTGGTTGCCTTAGAGTCATAAATCTATTTCGTTGGATAAAGGTATACACCGGTTACTCCTCCTAACCTTTCTTCATAACTTGATTGCATAATCTTCTGCAATCCTAAGTATTATCATAAATTGTTGTTTTAGGAGTTCCTACTCTAGGAATAACTCTTAACTCACCCCAACTTATCGAGCTACTAGGAGTTTCATCTTGCTTTCACTTCTTCCTCTCAGTTCTATTCCTTTTGCCATTGTGGCACAAGAACTTTTCAACCTTTATCTTCTGACAAGGTTTACGCATTGTTGCGTAATGAGCTCATAGGTTCCTAGTGTAAAACCTGGTAGCTCTAATACCACATGTAACAGCCCGACCCTTCGGTAAAATTAAAATTTTCATAATTTACATCCTACAAGTATGTAAACGAGTTAATCATGTCATTGCAATAGAATTTTTCTTTTTCTTTATTGACAAAACATGAACAAATTGCCATATTAATATACAACAAAGATTCCATTTCAATATAATAACTTCACAAGTACATGAAACAAGAATACGTACCTTAACTAACATAGCTCCAATGAGCTTTAGAACAAATAGTAGTAAGAAGGTCCAGGAATCCGTCCTTTCAAATCTTGGTACATCGGCCGCTTGCTGAGGAGGAGAAACATCACTCGGGCGTTTTTCCGCCATCCACGGACTTATAATGCGGTCCCCCGCACGATCATTTTGCAATGAACGGCCCTCCCTTCGAAGAAGAGATTGGTTGGGTAACCCTTAACGACTACCAACTGGACATAGTGCTGTGATTCTACAAAACTAGTTTTCGTGCTAACGGCAAATCACAAACTAGGTTGTATTTCGGAATCACGGTGATCTGACAGTGTAGTACAACAACTAAATGGTTCCTTACACTACTTTGGCCAAAGTGTTACGTTCAATGAAGAACATAGGTCATTTGTCACATACACTAGCCAGGTTCAACTTGACTTGAGGCTATCTTACCCTACGCGTAGGTTGGTCTATCGGGGTAGTCCGTACCCTAGACTTCCTACAACAAACTAACTGCTAGAATGGAGAACAATTTAATAAGAACTCACAACTAACTCCGTTATACGGGACTTTCTCATCCTAGGAGCTTTTAATAACTTGACTAAGTTATTATTCAACTAGTTGCGATCGGTAACCTATTAAATACCCTCATTTCATTCCCTAGCATTTAAAGAGCTATATACAAACATACACTCCTTATATGGAGTCAATACAAATATTGCAATCTACTCTTTAATGGGTCAGTACGTTCGTCTACTAACTAATATAATTTATTCTTCAATGGATCAGTACATCCGTCTACCAATTAATATATTTTACTCTTCAATAGATTAGTAAATCCGTCTACCAATTAATATTTTTTTACTCTTCAATAGATCAATACATGCATCTACCAATTAACGCAAGAGTTAATAGAATAGAACATGCGTTAGCCTTCCTATATCTCAAATTTTCTACTTGTTTAATGGTTCTATA
The DNA here is from genome assembly GCA_007258455.2 of Sequoia sempervirens. Taxonomy (NCBI): domain Eukaryota; kingdom Viridiplantae; phylum Streptophyta; class Pinopsida; order Cupressales; family Cupressaceae; genus Sequoia; species Sequoia sempervirens. Next base: position 16,978 of record VDFB02161459.1, on the reverse strand, counting down.
ATACTTCTATAATTAAGGTATTCCTTTCAGAAATTCTTTCCAAAGATACCATAAAGATCGACCTTCATTCCCTATTATGTTTTAATGAAAGTGCACTTTTATTTGTAAACTCTTCTAGACCAAAGAAGAATAGCAACTTCATGAAGAAGTAAAAGAGTTAACATGCCTGACAAGAGCTTTCCAGAAGTGCTGAACCAGTGAGAATTTGCTACACCTATAGCCTCCAGCCAAGGACTTCTTAGCAGATTAAAAGCTCACTCTATGAAGGATGAACTCCTTGAATTTGCTCACAAAATTGTTAAATGCCCTCAAAAACTCTCTTAGCAGAATAGATCTCACTCTTAGCAAATTAACACTCAGAAATACTTGTCATTTTTTTTTATTATGAATGAGACTAAACCTGAATTCCAGAATTGTGTGATATAGAATGAACAGGATATAGAATGAACAGGGACGGCTCAAATACTAAACTCAGCATTGCTCAAGTGATGATTTTTTTAATGAATGGAAGGCGTGTATATTTATATACTCGAATTGCAACCGTTTTCCCTTTAAGAAGGCATGCAGATTTGACAGCAAGTGCCCAGATTTAGTCAAAAAGACACTTGGCGAGTTTATAAACCCTTAGTCATTAAAATACAGATGAATCGACTTCTTATTAAGCCAGCAAATGAAGAACTTTTCAACTTTCATGGCAAATTTCGACAGCTCAAGGCGTTTTCGTTTTTTTAAGGGTTTTATTGAAGCAAGGATCCCACGTCGCCATTTTAGCTGCCCAAAGGACTGCGTATGCATTAAGCTCAACGACCAAGTCGCGGCCCGTGTGTTACAGGCGCGAGCTTCACCAGACACGTGATTTTTCCAGCGCCGTTTTCTTTTTCACGGGAATGAAATCCCTGAAACGCATTTCGTTTTCCTCATTAATTTATATTTCGACTTTTCTCTTGAAGTATTTTGTATTTTACAAATATTTAACTCTCTTAAAATATTTCGATTCAAAGAAGTATTTAAATCTTAGAGAAAATTGTCATTTTTAAGAAAACGTTATATGATATAGTCTCATTTCACTGTTCTAAATTTCATTTAAATCTTTTATTTAAATTCATCTATATATATTTTATTTTATTAAAATATTTATATAATATAGTTTTATTTTACAATATATATTTATGAATAATTATTTAAATTACCAATTTAAATAATATCGTAAACATATCTTTATTTGTAAAAACTATATTATATTTATATTTTAATATAATATTAAATATATAAATATATTTATCTTTATATCTACACATGTATATACATCTACATTATACGTATGTATACTATGAACCAGTCAATATTATACGTAATTATGTATATGTATATATATGTGTATTTATAAATTCAGAGGTTATATACCGACACAATATATTTATAACAACAGGTTAGCTGTGATACGTATTCATGTGTATATACTTATATATTTACCTTACGTATAAGTATTCACAAATACACTTTTATCGATGCACACGTATGGCATATCCATCTGCTTAATACGTTGTATCGACATGAATGCATTTATGGATACTTGTACATATCGTTTTCATATGTATATATACACGTACCCACCTCTAACAAGAAACATTACTCCTTATAAGGTTATACTGGCAAGCATCACTTATTTACACATTCAGAAGTAGATACGACTCCTAATGATACTAAACAATCCTGCGGATGACTTACCCTTAACCACAACAATGACTTAGCTTACTCAGTCTATAGTTTGTGTGTGTATGTCCAGTTGGTATTCGTTACTGTTTACCCGACCAAGTTCCTCCCCGAGTGATATCTCTCCTCTGCCTGGAGGTACGAACCTGCTTCCTGCATGCCATGTCACGACAACGGAAGTTATTTGCTCAAAACAAAGCAAAATACATGAAACATTTCAAAAGTTAGATTATTCATAAATCAATAACCTCTATTCTCCTTTATGCAGTATTTCACCAAAAATAACATCAAATGAAACAACATTCATATTGAAAACGAGGTACAAGCATCATTATTTTACCTTCAGAATTCACATTTTACTCTATCTGTAATGGTAAAATTGTAGCGTCTCAATTTGGGATGTAACATGCTCTCGAGAGATCTGTATCACTCTGTTATCCTCCGGTGTGGTCTCCTCTGTGTACCCAACCTCTAGATGGCTCTTGTCACTGTTGTAGCACATCGTTGAATTGCCGTTGACACGCTTCGTAAGTCTCTGAGTGTCTAAAACCCTCTGCATTGTCCGATCTCGGGATTATGAGGAATCTGTTCTAGGAATATCTGTTCTATCGCCCATGTTTTCCGGTTGCGGATCGAACCCTGTTGCCTGTCAATCAAGGCTCGTCTGCGTGTGTAATACCTGTGAGACCCAATCTGTTCTGGCTGCATAAGACTGCTAAACCCTCAGGATGGCAGGATTTAGCTCTGATACCACTGTAGAAACCCTTGTTTCCCCTATTTCTCGAAACTGTGTTTTTGATTGTTTTGGGTATATTTTGATTTTTTTGAAGTTTTTGCATGAATAACAATGAATGCGATTTTGGAAAGAAAATGATATAAAATTGCATATAAATTCAATGAGCTCAGATCTAATACAAATAGGCTTAGGAATCAATGACTACTTATTTCATTATTTTTGCCATAGCAATTAGAATAAAAATCTCTGAAAATACAGGCAAGATCTGACTAATATTATTTAAAAGAACCTGATTTTGCAGCCAGCTGAAGATGATTGAAACAGGTACGGCTGCAATAAATATCCACTTATCCCTCCATCAAATGCTAGAAGATTGATCCTGAGATGCATGCACCAACTGGGTAGAAGTCAGATGGCCAAAGTGGAAGGCATTTTCTCTTGAACAAGGTAGTACGACTTTCTTGAATGGTACGACCAGGTACAAAAATGTACGGCTTGAACACAGCAGCAGCCAGTAAATAAAATGTACGGCTCTCTCTGGAATCTCCAGATCTGAAGGAAAATAGGCGCCTACTGTAGAAAACTCTTCTGGATGAATATCTCTCTGAAAACTCTGAAGGTGAATGATCTGTGAAGTTCTATGATCTCTTCTGGATGAAGAAATCTCTTTGCCTGGCAATAAATCGGAAGATATTTCACAACCTCTAAATTGCTTTCACTGGAGATGGCTCGTTCCCCAATGCTCTGAGACTGAAACCCTAGGCTTCCGTGCTCTGGACGAAACTTGATCAATTTTCAATAACTCAATAACATAATGGCTCGATTTTCAATGAAAATGCCTTATACTCTTGAAAAGTGTGATTTCCTTAAAAATAGGGATCATTAAAATAATTCGAACTTTTGATTTTAATATTTTAATAGTCTCTGCTCAAATTTTTAATTATAAAATATAATTAAAAATTGGCCCCTTCTATGATGGGCGACCCCTTCACTTAAGTTATAATATTAACATATTATAACTTTATATTATATGCTCAATTTAATTAATATTTAATTAATCAATCAAATATTAATAACTCCCTCAAGAAACGTCCGATGCACGAACCGTCTGAAGTGGCAAACTAGGAGTGATTAATGATCAAAGCTATCTTGCTAAAAACCAGCGAGGGGTGCCTCTCGAGTGTCAAATCTGCTAAAAATAGCAACTTCGGTAAGCGGTGTCGAATGAGCCGAGCAAGCCAAGCTGATTCAATTACAACTGAAGTTGAGCCAAGCTCCATCAAGACCCTCTATCCATCCTATCATCCTACGAGGGTGCATAATAGGCTAATCTTGTGCTTTGAGAGATGTCAACTAGAAGGGGACATGACATACTATAACACTTAGTGTCATAAGCCTACTTATGTAGGAGCAAAATGTAGAGTTAAAAATGACTTACTCTTCAATTTATACTCTATGTAATGCATTCATTGTGGTGTCCACACCCATAGCAAATTTTTAGTGTACATTTAGCCAAATTTTGGTGTCCACACCCATAGCATGTTTTTCTGGTGTACATCTAGCCAAATCTTCAGCCCTTTACCAGTTTTTAAGATGCTAAGTAGCCCAACACTTTTCAATTCTATTTTGTACATTCTACTAAATTTGTTTAATGCCTATACCATCTTGGATGCTTAAAGCAATTGTAGTAGTGAAAATTTAAATGTTCACCACTGTGATCATGGTAGTGTTTGTAGGATTTGAACCATTTTAAAATGATCAAAATTCAAATCTTATGACATTTTTTCTTTTTAGAACAACACCCATTGTCATCAACTTCTTAAATTAGCAATTCCAATTTCCAACCCTTAATCTTCAACTCTTGATTTAGTAAACTTCTCTTCTCAATTTCAAGAGTTTTTTAAAATTTTGAAGCAGCAATTTGTTGAAGTGATTCTCTAGATTCTAAGTTCCTCACTTCAACCTCGTCTTCATCTTTTCAGCACTTCCTTTAGTAAATATTTTACATTTGTATAAAGCCCCACTCTTAGTATATTTTAATATTTGTTTAGAGAATGAATGCGGTTTATCTTAGGCAAATATACATCTAGATGAGACAAAACTTCTCTCTTACTTTCTGTCCTAGAAAGGTCGAAAGTATTATAATTTATTACTCATTAGGAAGTAAGCTAGGAGAAATAATCCATTTTCTTATCTAAAGTTATTATGTACCATATATTGTGAGTCATGATACTTCTTTTAAATAGGATTCTTCCTTGATAGTTTTAGCAATTCATTATTAAAAATGTTCTCTTTATCCATATTTTGGCTTCATACAATACATTCTCTTTGTTTTCCTCTTCACAAGGACTGTGTGGTAGGCCATGAAAAAGAAGCTGAGAAATGCCTCACTCTCTCACTCACAGAAAAAACAAAAAATAAATTATCATTCATATGAGTTCATTAGTAAATGTCCCAGCAGATATAAATCACATACCTGAGGTACATTCATACGGGCATATGTATCTCTAGGGCCGCCCATGCAAGCTCCACAATTAGGACTTGCTGGAGTTTCACAACCTGCTTCCTCAAAAATCTGGGCACAGGTCTTGCCATTGGCGTCTGGTATAGAAAGAGTATAAAGATCCATCCACACCTATGACAATAAAATCACAGGTGAAAGTATACCTTCAATATAGAGTTATTATAAAGAATATAACTGAATCATTAATATAATAAATTACAAACCTTTTGAGTGGCAGGTACTAAAAAAGTTGGCACTTTGACCTTTTGTCCCTGGGACCAAAACAGAAATTGAATAAGCAAGAGAGATGAGGATACAAAAGCTAATATATAATATATTAGCAGCTACATATACAAAATATTAAAATCATCTTATCCAAAACATAAGTTCAGCTCAATAAAATACAGGATCTGAATTTTGAAATGTGTCAAGCACTAAAACCATTCTACATATTTATGCATACATATTTACGCAAGCACATGCATGCGTGCACACAAATGCACACCTTAGATATGTATATATGCATGTTTATACATACAATGATATATAGTACACGCATTTACATACATAGGAAATAAAGTTCAGGAGATGTGTATGGTCAAGAACACACATTCACATACAAAAGAAATAAAGTTCAAGAGACAAATATGGTTGAAAACTTGAAAACAATTTGCAATTTGCACAAAGCAAACTTCCTTCTAGACTATATTCCTAGCTGAGACTCTGACACTGACTACAAAGTTTACACATTCTAACACAATTATAAAATGGTAATAAAGATACAAAAGTGATGTGGGTACCTGCTCACAAGCTATTTTACAGTACATTCACTGAAAATCAACAATTCCTCTAAACAATATCAACCAGAAAGCCTTAACCACATAATAAAGCGGAATATCTGCTCTATTATTATTCAAAACCAAATAGACAAAATAATAATGGGAAAGTATGAATGTTCCTGTTCACAAAACATTCTATAGTACAAACTTGAGAAAGAAGCTGTTAGGAAACTATTAGCATTCTCATTGGAGAGAAAGTTTTTTAGTTCTAGCGGTGATTCAAGTATATGACACAAAAATGCACACTATGTTGTTCTATATCTTTCCTAAAACAAACTTTACAATTTGTGGGTTCCCTCATTAGTGTGTCATGAAGGATGAAAGACGGAACACAATAAATGTAACAAATATTCCTGTGCTCTAAAAGGTTCAACAATATTGGTAAAAAGATTTGAGTAGCTTGCCAAATTTTGATTGTTATCAAGGAAAATTTTGGGAAGCAATATAATTTCTAAAATTTACAAGTCTTCAAAGATCAAATTTAATATTTCATGGATAAAATTTCAATCTTTTTCTAATTTACTATGATGTTAAATGTCTTGTTGAGATCTTTGACTTTGGGAAACATAACTTATTGTAGAGAATAAAAGATATTTCATTTCTCATTGCAAAGAACTTTGAAAACATAGCCAAATTACAAAAGTAGACATGATATTCAGAAAATTTTCTCCTGAGTTATCTATATAATTTTGTAGCATTCACCTTATGTACACCTACTCCGAATTTTGCAATTCAAAATGATCTGACAGCACTGTATGTTAAAATAAAATTAGTCATGGCTTAAATTTTTCCCTGGTCTATATTAAAACTTCAGATGTTAATCGTTTAATAAAAATATAAAGACCTTAGTTTCAAATACTGGAAACAAGACTAACAATTTATAAAGAATAAAGGATTTATCACCTACCGAAGAAGAGAAAATTTTAGCAGCAGAGAAAAAGTCTTCTGTCTTTCCACCAGTGCATGAACCAATGTAGACTCTGTCTATCTTAACATGCCTGCATTCCCTTGCTAAAGCACGATTATCAGGTGATTGAGGCTGTACCATCAGTTGTAAGGATTCAGTTGACTCCAAAATGGACAAGACCAAAGGGAATAACAAAAAGGAACAAAAAAATTATGTGTGAATTCCTGTAAATGGGAGGATAGAACAATATTGATGAACTTCATTACCCACAAGTCCATAAATGAACAAAATGTCCATGTCATTGTATTATCATATGAATTTTAACAAGATTGATTTTCAATTATGCTTGACAGAATGCTCTCTCATGGCAGCACACAAATGATACTAGCAAAAAATACCAGCTCACCTTTGCAACTAACGGTTCTAATTTGGAAACATCAAACCTATAATCTTTGAAATATCTGCAAGCAATAGATGCAAAATATGAGTAAACAATAATTCTGACCTTAGATCAAACACATTCCAACCAAAAATAAAATTGGAAGTTGTTAACTTCAAGAACATAAAAATACACCATAGCAAACAGCTGATGAAAATACAACCTAGTCATCATAAAACATAATGCAACCATTAAACTACAACACTATAATGTCCCCTTCGTAGGCATAATTGCTAGTTAGGGACCCTTAGCCTATTTTTATTTCCATAGGCTAATTGGGAGTAAAAAGGGAATAACTAATTGGGCAAGAGCCTGTGGTGCATTGGATGAGTGGTGGCGTTGGTGTTGTGGCCACCAGGGTTCAAGTCTCTGGACTTGACCCGTAGCAGTGTTGCTATTGTTGGTGATTGGTTGTGTGGGTTCTCGCCTTGTACCAGGTACTCGTGTCTGGGGCCAACTCCCTTGCTGGGTTGGTGTGCTCGCGAGCCTTGTGCCCCTGCTGGGCTACCGTGCTCGCGGGAGTGGTGGTTGTTGTGCATCCATGCCGAGATGGGGCCCCTGTTTATGGCCTCACTGGTTCATAGCTCTAGTCAAAAGTGTTTACCGATTAAAAAAAAGGGGGAATAATTAATTAATTAATTAAATTAAGTTGTCCAAGTACGAGCCACTTCTATTTAATTAATTATTTTATTTTTATAAAGTGAGCAATTAAATTGAAAAGTGACTTTACGAGGTCCCAAAATATAAAGTTTAAATTGATAAAGTCACATTGGCAGGAAATTGACTATTATTTTATTATTTTGGGAAAAAAGTGTATAAAAGGTCAAGGATGAATTGGAAAGGGGAAAGGCATTCTTGGCATTTCACTTTTACAAACCCCAGTTTTGGAGAAGAGAGCAATTGTTCATCTTTAGCCTAGGATGGAAACTCTACGACAAAATTGGTTTCGAGGACGAAAACCCTCCTAACCAATCTACAGATGGATTCATTCAAGATTCACAATGCCCTTAAATTGGTGATTCAAGGAATTTGTCAAAAAGATTTGCGGAGCAATAAATAATTGATATTGGGAAGTTTGTCTAGGAATTTTATTTTAAAATCCGAGTTGTGAGATTCATAAATATATATCTAGGAATTATTGATAAATACTAGAGGTAAATATAAAAAGTTCAATAAGCCAAAAATTAGGGCGTAGCATCTTTGCTATCATCTGTACATATTTCTTGTGGTGATGCTCTACCGTACCATTGTAAGGAGGCGTGCAAATCTGAAAGTACATTTTTGTAGACTCCTATAGCAGTTAGAACTCTATAAGACCCCAACCACTAGCAATTTTTATTGGTATTTAAACCTTAAAAGGCATCCAACTTTTTGAAGTGTTGTGAGAGGAGTCGTGAGGTGCTGGGAGAGTGGCATGGAAGTTTGGGAAGTGTATTGGTGACTGAAGACTCTCCAAAAGGCATTGCAATCATAAGAAAAGTAGAGTTTTATTTAGTTTGGACTCTTTTTTGACCTGCTAACCTAGCCACTCAAAAAGGAAGTGACGTGAGGACTTGAAAGACTTGCTGCTAAAGCTGAAAAGGGAACATGGGACCCTTAAACATCCAGTCGCCCTGTATTGGAATCAAATATCATCACACTACCCATCATGGCAGTATCCAGTCATAGGCAGCTATAGTCAACATTAATTTACAAGTAGCTTGCAGTAAAAATAATTCATTTAGATGTCTATAGCTCATTGGAATTGAGGTTAGACAAGTCCTATTTCTGTTGTATATGCATAAATGCATTAGTATTAGTAGTAACTAATTTGTAATAGCATGTTGAGTTGTTTACCAGTTATGAATTCCTCATGTTATTGATGAGCAACAAACTTTATATTTGCATTTTAATGTAATGAGCATTTTGTCAAACATTTATAAATTGCACCACAACTTCGAATTTCTAAAGCTGGTATTTTGACAAACATTTGTAAAAATCCAAGAAAATTAGTCTAGTACTTTATAGTGGTATTAGAGCTAGTTTTCCTACCAGCCTATTGGGAGTTGAACAAGTTTAAGCAAGAAGATAACTCTTATTCAGCCTAGTGATAGGGCTAACAAATATTACCAGAGGAACTTGAGAAGAGACCAATTTAACTTTCCAGAAACCCCAAGAGAAGAATTTCCTTTTGCAGATTTTTTGGTTGAGGAACAAGGGGAAGTTCATGTGGCTAATAGGGAAAGGAAAAATGAAGGGAACAACACTGAACAAATTCTTAATGAGCTTGCAAGAGAGAAACAATAGTTTATGCCAGTTAATTTTGATTTTTTATATTTTGAATAGTTACATAAAAAATTTGCATCTATCCCCTTATTGAAGCAACAAAGGTATAAAATTGGCACCAAAGTGATGCACCTTAAATCCGGATGCAATACTCCTCAATGAATCAAATTTGAATGCATTTGGAATTTGTTCATTTTCCTAAGAAGGTGTTAAGACCCAATTGTGAATTGCCAAGTCATCACTAAAAGAACCCAAGCGTACAATTATTAACAAGCCAACTAAGAGAACAACTTTGCCATAGGAAAATTCTTGGCCAATCTTTTGACACAAATGTTGCAAAATATGAACATGCCTAGGACTGTAATGTCCCCATTTTTACACCATGTTGTTCCATGAGTATTGGCCAATTTTTGGGGTTTTTTGTAAGTCTCCAAGAGAGTTGGGAGAACTCCAAAGATCTTGGAGGATGTAGTTTCAGAGTTACAAGGTTTCTTTTGTTGGCAATGAGCTCTGTGGGCAATACTGATTTGAATGACACTCTCGGAAATGTTTTTGACTTTTGGGGTGTTCTCCAAACTTCTTGGAGAGTACATCTATTTATAGTAATGTTGATGGTTTTTGTGACCGCAAACAAGCAGAACAAAATAGTCCGAAGGCTATTCCATTCTCTTGATCAAAGTATTCCGTGCGCTAAGATTGCGAGAAAGTTCGCACGTTCAACTCCAAGGTTCCTTAAGTGCGAATAGACCCAGTTTGGTTGATGTGTATTGCTGTGTTCTTACGAGGGGACTTACATAATTGTTCAAATTTCTTGCAGTTAGCAGTTGGTATATGATTTGAAGGGGATTCTTGCGTGTATGATTTGGAAATGTGGTTCGTTTTCCTAAAACTAATCGGAAATATGCGGAAAGTAAAAGAGTATAGGGCCTAAGAAACTTATGTTCTATTCTAAATGCAGGATATGTGGAGCTTCGTTTTAGTAGACTTCAACCAAATTTCACCTAGCCTCACGTCGGACAGCCTCAGTAAAATCGGTGCAATCTTCAAAGGGATAGCAAAAGATGTTCAGATTATGATTCAACATACATACACCATCACAACGACGCATATAAGCATGCAAACCACAATCGAAGTTAAACTCAAGATAATGTCCAGTTGACCACGCAAGGCGAACTTATCATCAACAAGCCGCTAGTGGTATGGAATGAAAGAAGCTACCTCAACAAAAATGCCACACATCAAAGTAAACTACTTGCATGAAAATTACGCTACTTGGATACGAAAGGAAGAAGAGACCTTGCTAGCTATTCATGACAAGACGAATTCCACCATCAATGAAAAGATCTATTATCATGAAAAGTATTACACAACAATCTCCACAAAAGTTTTCAAAGGGAAAACTTTCTTTCTTCTCCACTATGCAAAATGTCTACAATACTCTACTATGCAATCTCTCCAATCTCTAGCTCTAATGCTAATGCCTGATCTAATGTGAATTACAAATGAGGGGGACTCCCCCTTTATATAGCTAGCCAAGTCCCAAAAGACGGCTAGGGTTACAATTAATAGAGTGGCCAGAATCGTGCCACCTCAGCCCTAACCCTAAAAACTGCCAGAATAGGGAGTGGTACATTAAATGAATCAAAGATTCCCACTCACTCCCAAAATAGTAAAGGTAATAAATGTCCACATTCAGTCTTCTAGAAGATCCTCGTCCAGTAGTGCATTCCCATTTGCCTTCTCTCTGGCTGCAAACTCAACAAATCTGCCAAGTACAGCCTCAACCTCCTGAACTGAAATAGGTGGAATGCAATCTAACTGAAACTCTAACACTGTGACTGAATGCTCATGCCTTGCACAAGATTTTCTCCAAGCAATCAAGGAGTCCTACGTGTTCTAGACCAAAGTGGAGATAGTAGAAGTATTCTCGAAATCATCTTGTACAAAGGTCTTAACATCTGCAAAGAAAGGCACCAGCAAACCTCTCAAATTATCAACACTTATCTCATCTGGATTCAGCCGCCTAGCAAATATGGCCTCGAAGGTATTCTGAACTCCATCAACAATATTGGCCATGGCCTTATGTATCCTGGTTGAATCTGCCTGTGCCGCATCGAAGAAACCACGCCCCGTGATAGCCGGAAGAATACCACCTAGAGAAATCATAACGGCTATTCTCTTGAATGACACCTCCATCAATCGCCACTGTAAATGGCACATGCCTCAATGCTTCAAGACTGGATCACCTTACTTTGATAGATAGAGTGCATCGCTTCCCGCATGATCCATCGTGATCCATCCGTACAAAATACTAGAGGCCTGCTAAAAAGCAGAAGCAAGGTCCTCCATAAACTTTTCTGTCTCGACACGAACTCCTGTGACCCACTTATCTGCCTCCTGTGCCATTTTTCCCAACTCCATCAAGCCGCTGATCGACTCTCTAGGTATCTCTGCTGGAGGCTCTATAACTGGAATATCCTGCCCTCGAGAACGAGACAGCTGCTGCATATATCCGATTAAAGCCTTGTGTTCTCTTTTCAACCTTTTATATTTTCCTTCTTTCTTGAATAATCTATCTTTGAGGGCAAGGAAGGAGTTATCACACTCTTCTATAATCTGCGCTCCAGTAGGGCGTCCCAAATCTAGAGTCGTGACCACATAATTCTCAGGTACTGCCTCATTTCGGTCACACTCAACTCGCGGGCAATGTGCCATGAAGGGTGCGTAGAGCCATCCCCTTTCAGCGATATCTTCAAAATTTTCGCTTCTTTCTCGTGGAGGTGCACCGATCCTATTCAAAAACTCCTCCATCTCAACCGGCTGATCAATCTCCCTACTAGGCTTTTCATTCTATCCTAAGCCAATCGGGCAATAATCATACTGTGATATCAAAGGGCTACCGCCTCGTGTCTCGAATACTTCTCTTAACTCGCCAACCTTCTAAATCATTCAAGCAGGCTCATCGTCTTGGCGGGCTGGAGTGTCAGTTCACACTATATCATCATCATCGTCATGGCTTAATTCCCCGCTGAAACCGAGGGTCGCTGATAGTCCCTCATCATCTCGCTGATCAACCTTAATAGCAAGACGCCCGCCAACCGACTCTCCGCGGAGGCCGAATATCATCCCAGACGCTTTTGCACTGGATTCGCATTCGATCAGCAAACAAAGAGACTCTCAGATAATTTTGGAGAACGTGGTCTCCAATGGTGATGCAACCAGAATCGAGGCTCCGCCGAAAGGGCTCCTCGGCTTCAAGCATTCTTCTGACTCGGCCTCGGTGATCTATTTTCCCGCAGAGGGTGTCCCGTGATCTCCCATCATATTGTAAGTCAAAGCAATTGACCTACCCTTCAACCTGTTTACTCGCCTATCAACCCATGCCCTAGTGAATGTCATGACTGGGATAGAGAGAGTATCTAAATCTGCAACCTCGGGCTTTGACCAATCGGGAGGTGGAAGTGGAGTATCTCTAACTGCTGCATAATCCGGATGAACAACATCCATATCCTCATTGACCTGGTCCGGAACTGGAACAACCTCACACTCCCTGATCAGAGTAATAGGCAACCGAGAAAACATCCTTTTCCTCACTTCAATCTCATCAGCTGCATCAGCCCAATAATCTTCAATGGTGGCCTTATGTTTAAATTCTTCTGACAACACCCATTTGATGTTATGATGCGGGTCATAGTGTTGTCGACTAGTGTGGTATGAGAAATGATAAAATTGAAGTTCACTTTCAGCCTCCCTAGCTGCCTGTATGGAGGGACATACCTCATCTGAGTTGCCCATGACAACTGGAAATTCAATTCCTCCCTTCTTCTTTTTCTTTTGAATTTTATCAAAGGCAAGCAGTTGCCTAAATATCTCTAGCATTAAAATCCTATCTGTCGGGTACTTAGGTAGCCTATATGGATATGAGGAAAAACCTTGCAGCCTGATGTAAGAAAATCTCGGAAACTGTATGAACCAGCACCCATACCTTTCAATTAGCTCTTGGGCTTCCCTCGAGATTCTGTGATGTAACCGCTCCTGAAGCAACCTCGTGATATACATGGTGAAGGAATCGTTGACACGCTTGAAATGAGTTGTGCTCGACAGGTGCAACTGTGGACAAGCCTCATGGATCTTGAACTGATGAGAGCCACAACCGACAGGTTCCTTGTAAGAGATCCCTCTATACTTCGTCATCCGTGCCAACATGTAGATAATGTAGGAGCTCATATAAAACGTTTTCGTCCTTCGGAGGTTCAGGAGCTGCTCATGTATATTATCACTTATCATCTCGGCCCAATTGACATAGTCCTTCCCTTCTAGCACGAGATTGATGTAATAAAACATCCAAGGCTCAAAAATGAATGATTGTGCACAACCTCCAACCCGACTCAGCATCATGATGAGATCACAATACTCCTGCTTCAAGTCATCCGCAATGATCTGCTTCGGCAACTTTGTACGAGAAGGCTTGGGAGTGGTCATCCAGTGAGCATTAATTGTCTCCATGCATCGCTCAAAAGCAGAAGCATACATCCGCTCCGCTCGCTCCCTGGATTTATAAATCATGTTTCTGTGCACCGGGATCCCGAAAGCTTCACCAATGGCCGCCGGAGTAAGATTGGCTAACACTTGGCCATCAGGTGACATGATTGACCGATGATCCTTCTCATAGCAATTGGCGCACTCCATCATCAGCTCCGAGCATTGAATGGCTGGCGGGAAACCAGCAGCTGCATATAACCCACTTCGAACAATATTATGCGCAGTGGTTGAAGCCCGATGACTTCCGATTCCAAACATCCTGTTCTTGAAGGTCTCCAGGTTGACGGAGCCCAAATTGGTGTCTGTCAACTTGCCCAACTTTGAAATGAATTTTGACTCCGGCATGAATGTCTTACTCAGCTTCTTAATCACAGCTTGCCTGGATGCACCATTGTCCTTTCCATTCGTCCTTGCCTTAGCCATCTGCAAACAGCAAGCATTCATTAGCAATTTAATCTATAAAAATAAAATAATACATTGCATGTAGGGGCTGCAGTCGACTTCAAGAAGCTGCAATGACTTTCTTATATGCAAACCTCAGCTTCCTCTTCTTCAATAAATTCGGACTTCAACACTTAGAACAGATTTCTAAGTGGACTCTAGTGACTTTAATCTGCAACAACTCCAACCAACAATTTGAATTTTATGACTTCGTATTTTATATCAGCAATCAGCAATCAACAATCAATCAATTTGCACTTTGAAAACTCTCAGCAACTTGCACTTTGAAAACTCTCAGCAACTTCAGCTCAAGGCGTCCTCTTTAACTAGCAACTTCCACCTCAGCAACGAATCAAACTTCAGCGACTCACACCAGCAAAGTCGTACCTCTTAGCTCTGCAACTTCAGCAACAAATCAGACTCTAGCAATCAGCAAGTGCGCACTTCTAGACCTCAGCAAAGGCACCTCTCCAGCAACTCAAGGCGTCCCCTTCAACTGCAGATTTGAGCAATCACAGCAAGCTCCAAACTTGGCCAAAACTTTGGACTCCTCAAGTACTTCACTGCAATGCCTCACTTAGAGCAAATTCGACTTCTTCAGCTGTGAAAACAAGTGAGAAACTTGTTCATTTTATAGCCAAAATTCGAATTCTAGAAGAAGTTAATTTTAGCCAGTGCATTAAACTTCCACTACTCCACTTCAAGAATTCGAATTTTCCCTCTCTGGTATTTCTGACACTTGTCTCTGGGCGTCGGGAATCTTGCTCTTCTAGAAACTTGACTTTGACTGGCATTTTTGAATTTATTTTCGAAAAATTTAATTTAAATTCATCCTTTTAACTCACCAGCCGGAGCTCTGTCATTGGAATTCGATTTTTAACTTCTTCATCATCTCTGGAAAACTCATCACTGAAGAATTCAATCAAAATTATCTAGGCAACTCATCCCGAACTCATCATTCAGAGAAATTTATTCTGAAAACACATTTTATTCAAATTGCCTTAGAAAATTTTAAATTTTCCCTTAGGAAAATTCACAATTTGAGCACTGATTAAATTCTTCACTGAAAAAGAGTCGGCGAAGTTCGGAAGACTTGAAATCCATC
The DNA here is from genome assembly GCA_007258455.2 of Sequoia sempervirens. NCBI lineage: Eukaryota > Viridiplantae > Streptophyta > Pinopsida > Cupressales > Cupressaceae > Sequoia > Sequoia sempervirens. The sequence goes on along the minus strand of VDFB02161459.1, from coordinate 1,488 downwards.
TATCATCGCAAACGTTCAGTACCCAGAAGAAAATTTTCTCTAGAATGTCTCGAATTCATGGGTACCCAACGAACGGGTTCATTTAATTTTTGAATTTTTGAACCTTAGAAAAATATTATTTTCACCATTTTAAATTCATTCTTCGCCTGTGATCATCCTGTGTTGCTCCAACTTGAAAAGTTTGAATTCATCCTGTATTATCATCATCCTCTGACTTCACTGCTGAGAAAATTTGCTCGAGCTCCACGGGAAATTTTACCACCTTGAGCAATAGGCGTATTTTCTAAGAAGAAAATAATTTTGCCTTAGAAAATATTTTAATCATCACACTCTGAGAATTTTTCCTTAGAAAATTTTATTTGCTCACTCGCCGGTGTTGGGAAATTTCAACTTCACTTAGCAAAATTTTATCCATGCCTGGCACACTTTTATTGCTCACTTCACTCCATATTTGAAAATATTTATTTAAAAACCCAACGCCTAGGCAAATTCTCCAACACTTAGAAAATATTTTATTCTTACTTGAGGCGCCTAGCACACTTAGCATTTTATTTCACACCTTGGAATATTTTCTAACACATACCACTTATCACCCCTGGCGCCACACACTTGAGAGAAATTTCAAAAAATCACGCCCAATATTCATCTTTACCACCTCACACGCCTTAGGAAAATTTTTTAACACCCACCACCTTGGGCGCATTTGGGACTTGATGGAGGATAACGCCTATCATTTATCCTTGTATTCACCACGCCATTGAAGAATTTACTCACCTTTTTACTTCATTTACTTACCTTTTACACCTCAATCTTGGCGCATTTGGACATGCAAGAGGGATGACCCTTCGCCTTCCATTTCTTGTCTTCACATGACTCTGTTTGGGCGCATTTCACCCCTTGAGGAGGACGAACTTCCTTTGACCTGTTGACCCTCTTCTTACTTGAGCGCATTTTGGTGTAGGTGGAGGATAAAAGTGTTGACTTGTTTGACCTCATTGCCTTTTGGGCGCATTTAGACATAGCTGGTGGATGAAACTTTTCAAACGCCCTTGGAGTGACTTTTCACCTTCCGTCTTTTGTCCTGACTTGCATGCATTTGGGCGCATTTTGCCCATGGAGGAGGATGAAAACGTTTGACCAATTTGACTTCTCTGTGTTTTGGGCGCATTTCAGCTTGTGAGAAGGATGGGCGCATTTTACATAGGCTGCAGCACGAGATTTGATACTTAGAAAAATTTCCAATCTCCCTTCTTCAAGTTGGGTGCATTTTGCCCCTGCTGCAGGATGGAAATCTTTGACTTTGATTTGACTTTCTCCAGTTTGGGCGCATTTTGCCCTGTGTGAAGGATGAACTCCATTCTTAAGATTTTCCTGCCTCCTTACTCACCTGGGCGCATTTTGCCATGTCAACTGGATGAAGTTCCAGACTTAGAACTTTTTCATCGTTTTTCGCCAGTATTTCATGCCCTATTATTTATAGTAAGCCTT
>VDFB02161458.1:0-18502 GCA_007258455.2 Sequoia sempervirens | reverse complement strand
AATTTAATTATTTAACTGGCTGAAAGCAAATTTTCGAATCCAAGGCATGAGAATAAATTATTTGAAAAAGTCTTTGTATTAATGTTAATCTTTTGGACTGCAGGTTGACGACCATGGCAGGTGAACCATCAAAGAAGCTGAAAATGAAGTTCGCCAGCAAAGGTGCTCAGCGGGAGACTAAAGTCATTTCAAAATGGAAGAATGTCGTAGACACCGATCTCGGACATGTCGACTTTGATGAGTTTAAGAAAAAAATGTATGGACAGAATGGACTTCCCACACCGATAGCCAAACGGATAGTCAGAAATGGGATTTTTCAGGCAGCTGGATTCCCACTGGCGATGGATTGTGCAGAATTGATGGTGGAATGTGCTACCACTATGATGCTCAGAAGAGGCAGATAGTCGCACCTGATGGCAGAATTTTGGCACACTTGAGCGAAGTGGTAATTCAGGAAACCTTCGGCATCCCAGAGCATTCACGGACAGTCTATAAGACCAAGGAAGAAGCCAAGAGGTTATATGACAGCAAGCCCGATTTGTGCACCACAACAGTTAACAAGGTGTGGATGGACAAGCCTAAGCCATCAATAAAGAAGATGCCCAAGAGACCCCGCCGGACAGATTTCAAAGAAGATTTTGGAGACATCATCTTGATGCTGAACAGAGTAGCCGGCAACCCGCAAGGTGCCTTTTTCGAGAGCTGGATGTACTATTTCATAGACGAGATCACTTTTGGCGTCAAAATGTTCAACTAGTCACGGATGATAAGTGACAACCTCCACGAGCAATTGATCAACCTCGAAGAGACTAAGTCCTTTCTGTTGTTTCATGGCGAAGCTGCTACCGTTAAATGATCATACAAGTATCCGTGACCAATCCTGTAAGTAAAAGTTTGGGCAAATGGAGAAAACGAATGACCTTACGACCGCTACCCATACCCAGCGAAGGAGAAGTCTCACTTCAGAAGGGTGCATGATGCCTTCCTGATGCATATTACCATAACACTTCAAGGAGGAGTGCATCAGAGATTGACTCATGAGGCGAAAAGTTTAATCAGTAAATACGGATCCTGGTTCATCCAGTTCCCGAAATTCACATATATCAGGATCCAGGGATTTACTGGAAATCCCTATAAATTGCCCATTTATCCGACAAATCGGATGATTTTGCTCGAGGTCTTGAGACAGTTAGAGGAGTATCAGAACATCCAGAGGCCAACCAAGAAGGCATCTGTCACATTCCCATTTTTCATCGGGAATATGTTGGAGTATTGTCCATCAGCACAGGCAGCTGAGAGTGCAAGGTTGGAGATCCAGTGGTATCCGTTTACAACCTACAAGTCCAGGGTCAACTTTGACCCGCATCATAATATTCGGACAGTAGAGGGGAGAAAGTACAAGCACAGAGTGGAACTAGAAGATTTTTGGGCTAATGCCGCCGATGAATACGAAGTTAGGAGACTATGGTCCAGAATGCCACTAGACTTCATGAGGGCAATTGAGTTCTGTCGGGTACCTGACCAGTTGCAGGACGATGGGAACTACATCCAGCCACGCTTCGAAGAGAGTCGACCTCTTCCTCCCGTGAAGTGGTCGGAACCTAAGCACGCAAACTTGGCGACCTTGATGAGACCGGTGACTAAATACTCTCAGTGGTGGGTTGACTATCATGCCCAAGAAATGAGACAAAGAAAAATCACGCTCACATATGATCTACTGAGCGAGTCAGAATCGTACTCTTCTAATGCCGGTGCATCCCATCAGGATTTGGTTGGGATTGGAGAGAAGAGGAAGGAAATAGTCCCAAGTACAGAGCCTGCTTCCAAAAGGCATAAGGGAGAGCCATCTCGTTCAGCAACATCTCGAAATTTTGACGAGCTAGTGGCTATAGATGAGTCCTTGGTGGAAATACTCGTACCTCCTACAGTTCAGGAAGAGAACGATGAACCTATCCAGCTGGATGACGAGGAGCCTCCGTCACCTACGGGCACGGAAATCTTAGGTTCAGACAATGAGATAGAAGCCCGGAATAATGACTTTGAGGAGGGAATGATTTCCGCTCTCAGAGGGGTTGTGGATGTTCCGAATGAGGAAGAGGTTCAGGTAGAGGATGGAATTGAGCAGTTGACCATTCTAGATTGGCTGATCGAGAGGATGAAGATTCAGGTACCTGTAGAAGCTCAAGAGGAGGATGATACTGCCGATTTCTTGGCAAGGTTGGAGCAAGTTGCAATCAAGAAGCCTGCCAAGAAATTCTCTACCATTCGAAGGGACGAGACAGGCAGTCGTTTCGTACACATTGCAGTACCCACGGTGGACAAGCCACAAGACGAGATTACTCCTCAAGAGTATGCCATAACCACTGTTGATCTTGGCCCAACCTCAAAAGGTCAAGAAGTGGAGGAATTAGATAATTCCGTCTCGACCATCAAAGCGAGATTGGAAAAGGAAGTGGCTAAGAAGAAAGAGTATAAGAAGAAGGTTGAACGCCTTAAGGAGTACATACAACATTTGACCCAGCCACTTGATCAGGGTAATGCGGTAGCTCCTCCTCTCCTCAATTCATCACAGGAAGTGACCAAGGATGTCGAACACGGAATAGTAACAGCCAAGGAAGCTCAGGACTGGATGGCGAGTGAAGGCACGGAAGCGGCATTGTTCATGGAGAAACTGGCACTTGCTTATGGGCAAACCTCATATTTTCTTTCTAGACTTATTGATATGGCGGAAACATGGGAATGTATTCCGGATATGCAGGAGAGGCTTATTCCATGCCTCAGGCTATTGAAGGGCACTCCAAGGGAGGAGTTGGTTGACAAAAAGGTGATTGCTGCAGGAGCAGCATATGATTTCAATCACTGGTTTTGGGCAGTAACTATACGTAGGGAAGTTTTGGAGAAGGCAAAAGTGGATGGACTTAGAATTGAGGAGCAGGTAAAGAAATTCGAGAGAAAATTCATATGACAGCTGCAGAAGTGTTTGATCAAGAGATCGTCCAAGAAAAGGATATGCAGCTGGAGGAGCTGAAACGAAAGGTTCAAGAGGTTTTCTTCTCGACTACTGGACCGCTTCTAAGACAGGATTTTGCGAGAGTAGCAAGTCTTTCAGCCATCCAGAATGATTTTAGGAAGCAGGAAGCGGATTGGGCAAATACCTTTGCCAAATGTGCAGAGAACTTGGATGAACTTGAATTCCGGATCAGCATGCTGCCACCTGTCACGATGGAGGAGGTCATTGCAATAGTGTCCAGGTTCGTCGAACGCAATGCTGCTCAGAAGGATAAGGACGCCTCTCCTAGATAATAGCTGCAACTGCCTCTCTACTGATAGTTTACTGATTGATGACTTATGTTATTTTGGGCAACCCTAATTAGGGTTGGGTTGTAATAATCTTGGCCATTGATATTGTTTTAATCTCGGCCCTTCATTTCATTTTTGAAACTCTATATAAACTGATGATCTCTCACTTTCATTTGTGTGGAGACAGATTATGAGATTGTTGCATTGAGACTATTTCGAATAATAAAAGCTCTTACGCATGATTTGCTTTGAATAACTTTTATTGTCAAATAGTAAGCGAGGTTGCATATCTTCTTCCGCCATAGATTAAAGTTAGAATTAAGCTAAATAGAATTTGCTTTCGAAAGTTGGTTAAGTGAATGAGAGATTGATAGTACTGATTCAATGGTGAAGTCGTGCTCATACTTTCTTCGAATGGATGATTTGCATTCGATGCGTAAAGTTAGCCTGAGCTTGTAATCGTGGAAGCTTAACTTCAGCCCCATTCGAGGTTTGAAAATTATTATCACACCCCTAGAAGATTGCACCCACTTTGTGTATGTTGTCCTGCAGGAGGCGAAACAAAGTGTGGTTTATTCCCTTCACCGAATCTTATTGTCTCTTGAATTCTTAGGCATAGAATAGATTCTCTGAACCCTTATCCTTTTGCCATTTTTTTGAGATCCAACTTGAAGTCCCGACCGAAGAGAAAGCCTTTAATGATAAATTCCCTAAGTCCTAAACTTGTGAAAGTTTCCTTAACGTAAGTCCCCTTGTTTATTACCAGCAAATCACAACGCCCATTGAGCTTATCCACACGTCAAGACCTGACTAAAGAAACCTTGGAATCACCCAATATGATTCCCTTGCACCTTAGCATACGCGTGGTTTTCAAGAGGAGAGGTCTCCGGATTATTCAAGATAAACGCATAACCAACACATACGAGATCTACAGACAAAGGCGCAAATTTAAATTCGAATAGCAGTTTTTAAAGAAGTGAATACAGTTTAGCAGGGCTTACACCCCCCCATATGGGGAGGTGCTGCCTGTGGAGGGCAGTGCCTCCTCCATAGGCCACGGCCTGTGGTGGGGCGTTGTCCCCCACAGCGCAGCCCTTCCCTTATGGGGAGGGCACGGCTGGGGAAAACCCAGTCCCCCCTTTTTACCATGAATGACAAAACAAAAAACACATAGACACAGGATTCACTAACAATTTAAATACGAATTCCATTTTAAGAAACAGGCATCCCATTCAGCACAGATTTTAATTTATGTATATATCTATATATATATGTTTTAAACATAAATATATATTATAATCAAACAATCTGGCACAAGATTTTTCTCAGAGATTTATCCAGAAAGAAATGATATTCTCAAAATAGATACAAAAAGACACTGCATACGAAATTATTTATAAATTTATAAGGATTTTGAAAAGAATGTACAGATTTCACTGAAGTATTTTGCTCAACAAACACAGCAAACATAGAGGTTTTGCACAAACAAATCTTTGAACACACAGTAAATTTCTTTTCTCTCATTTGGAATCTTAATGCAATAAAAGAGGATTATGAAGAAGAACCTGGATAATTTGTTGACAGCTGAAGATGCCTCCTTGCCACTTCCTCTTATTGTTTTCTTTGAGATTTCCTTCCTGAAAGACCTTCCTCTTCTCCTTTCCTTTTTCCTGTTCTTCTATTTTCTAATCTATTGGAAACTAAAAACAAAACAAGAATCTATCTGGTAGCCATGAAAGTGAATTTGCAGAGCAATTCCAGAAAACATCAAAAAAGCGTTGGTTTTCCGTTACCCCCTTTTTCCTTTTTAAAGTTTTCTTTTTCCTTATTCCCAAACCTAATCTTGAAAATAATAGATTTTTAAAATAAAAATAAGATATAACTAATCTTTTCCATTTCCCATGCTCAGATGAAAAAAAGATGTAAATTAAAAATAACATTAATTTAGTTGCAAATAAATCCCCTTTTGGAAAATATTTACTCAATAATTAAGTAAATATCTTCTAACCATTAGTTAATTTATTAACTCAAAAATTAACACAAGTTAAAAAAAGGATAGAATACTTACTCAGATTTTTATCACGCATAGACATTTAAATCAAAAGCTATAATTAGTTATAATTAAAATTAATTCTTATATTTCACTATTTATTAAATTCGAATAATCATTATTTATTTTGCGAACAATCAAAAACAATCAAGCCAAAATTATCATTCCTAAATGCAATCTACATGAATCTAAGTGCCCGTGTGTGATCGAGAGAACATCCTGCTTTATCCTGTCAGGAAGCTAACCTCCTCTCCTTAATCACATCCTTGGTCTTCGACCTCCTGCATCTCAAGTGCACTCAAGCACACAACAATAAACTGAATTAGTATCCCATAAAGATATAAATCAAAACAATAGAATACATTAATTCAAATATTTCTATTCTATTTTGCTTCATCTTCAAAGTAAAACACATTCAATATTATTCAACTTTTCATAATTTAAGTAAACACTTTCATATATCCCACACCAAAACACCATAATATTCATTATTACTCTACCACACACATCAGATCATATAACAAATCCACACAAAACCAAAAGCAACCTGCATGAGGGTCTGAGACGTGACATAACTATATTGGCTTTACAAGCATTTATTATATGCTCAATTCTGGTTTTTTCTTCTCCACTTTCGAACTTCTTACTTAGAATTTTCTTCAAATTATGTATTAATACAAGATACTCCAATCATTTCAATCCCTAAAGGTCATCTCATTTCTCCTTATAATGGTACTCTTCACAAAAGGAATTTAATCTGTTTTTTTCCATTACCATGCTCTACCCTTTCAATAAAGTTTTTTCTTGCCTACTTTGTAATCCTTTTGTAACCTTCATATCAACACATTTTTTTCTTCACTTCATAGATTGTTTTAAATTACAGCTTAAGATCTTGCGTTGAGCCTAAAATAGGCCTCTATAATTTGATGATCCTCTAAAAACAAAAAAATGTAGAAGACCATTCTAGATCCAACACAAGTAAAGAGTGTTGATCCACAAAGCAATCCGAAGCTGTCAGCAAGAGTTGTTTGTAAGAGGGATTGCCAATAGATGGTAAGCAAGAGCTATGAAAACTATAATGTCCTTAGGTTGTAAGCAAGGGCTATGGGTAACATCAATGTAGAAGATAGAAGTAATACTATACTATCTAATTCATGAAGTACACGACATCTGCAATATTAATAAAAGTACTAAAAGAAAGAGACTAGGTTAGAGATACTTACATTTGGTCAACGCATTAGCACATTTATCTCCATCTTTAGCTCACAACATTTTGTGAGAGATGTTTGTAGGTGAAGTCAAGACAAAAAGAAGACCTAAGTAAACCATAGTTGGGGACTCCAAGGACATGATAAACCTCATTGGCACAACCACTATCCATGAAATCTTCAAGACCTTTATGTTGACTTGACTTCCTTAGTGTAACCTTCTCTAACCCTAAATCCTCTTCTTCTTAAGGTAGATATATATGCAATAGGAAAGATAATGATGTGTTTTCTATTCTTCTTCTAGAGAAATGAGAGAAGAGGGATCCCACAAATATGAATCTAAACCATAAAGCCAAAACTCAGTTTTTCCCAATACCATCAATTCTCTAACCCTAAATCTTATTCTTCTTAAGGAAAATGTAAATGTGCTAGCAAAGAAAATGATGCGCCTTCTGTTTTTCTTTCCGAGAAATGACAAACACAGGATCCTATAAATATGAATCTAAACCCTAAGGTCAAAACTCAATTTTAGTCTACCTCATTGGTCCATCCAATGCTGTTGGCTAAAACAAAGGCATTACAAAACATCAGCCCAACCAAGGACGTCAACTACATGTCAACCTCAAGGAAAAGGAGAGTTAGAGAGAGAATCAAGGAGTCACAAGGACTAATCTACAGATATGAAAGTGGCACGGACAGCTGATGACACATTTGTCACAAAGAATGGAAGGTCAGCCCACCACAATCCCAGCACCAACATGTAAGAAGCCTCCTGTCCTTGCTATAGGTTTTCAAGTGCAAATGATATAATTTTTTGTGTTTTTTGAATGATCTATGTTTTTTTTTTTGTATTTTCCAAAGATAATGCCAGGAAATGCAAATACAGTGAATAGAGAGATATACAAATAAAATGCAAATGCACAATGCTACTAAGCTGGAAATTAATAACTTTACTTGATATTGAAATTATCCAAGGGTACACGGGGACGCGTCCCCTAGGTATTTGCCCCCCGTCCCCGTCCCGGTGCCATTTCGGGGACAGGAAACGCGTAGGGGACGGCTGTCAGCCGTCCCCCAGAAGTCCCCGAAATTCAGGGACGTCCCCGATTGCCAGAAACGTCCCCGAATGGAAAGGGGACTGCCAGGCCGTCCCCTGGACGGATAGGGGACGCCTAGCCGTCCCTCGACAGTCCCGGGGACAGCCAGCCGTCCCCTATCGCCCAGCAGCATATAAAACATAAAAATAAAAGTTTTTTTTTAATTTTTTCTTTTTTAAAACATTCCTTTGTGGGCCCCACGCCTTCCCAACCCTGTTGAGGCCCAGGACTGCCCTGGCAGGCTGTCGAGGAACCAATATCACTGCACCACGGCACCGACGGCGGTGATTCAGGCGAAACATGTAATATTCGAACGATACCATTTGGTTCACCGATGAGAACGCCACGAGAGACGATAATTAATCCTGAAGATTTCGTCCGCCGGATATTGACCGACGATCTCAAAACGCAACATCCGGGCCGCCGCACATCAACTCTCAAAATTTCAGACCGTTCTCACCTACTCACTTCCAAATCGTTACCAGTCGAAAGCTTCAGGATCCATAGATGTTTGTAATTGTGTTTGTTTTTCTGTTAGAACATAGGTTACAATATAACTTATTGTTCTATATTGTTTGTGAGAGTTTCATATTTTGTTAGTTTGAATGGTCATGTTAATTTAAGATTAGTTTCTTAGTTTGGGTGGTGGTTTGTGTAGTTTTAACTTGGTGGTATCTCATGCGAATTTGAAGGGCTTTCAAAAGCATTGAAAGCGACGTAATCAAATCCCACATAATTCAGTTTATTGTTTCTAGTATTGTGCACTCATGATTTAATTTTGTGTTTATCTTGTGCATTCTAATCCTACTAGTGATATCAGAGGTGGTGGTATATCTATACAATATGATTGGTGATTGTCAAACCCATTGTGAGTCTTGTCTTCATCTATTAATTTGTTAGATAATTCGATTCTATGATGCATATGTCAATATGATTGGTGATTGTTATGATTATCATTACTCATATGAATATCTTATATTTGAAATTTCCCTATATTTTTAAAATTTATCTCTCCCTATATATATATATACTATACAGCCGTCCCCCCGTCCCCTAAAATCCCCTCAAAAATTTTTCGTCCCCGAAACGCGTCCCGCCGTCCCGCCGTCCCCCCGTCCCGGAAACTTGGTGGAACATAGAAATTATCTCAATACACCCTCAATACAAATCATACCCAGCAAGGCAATGAATTTCAAATCAGATTTATCAAAGTCTTGCAAATACAATTAGTCATACCTGGTGTCCATAGCTCTCATATTACAGGTCTGTAATTTTCTGAGCAGCAACCATAAATGTCATAAATTCCATCGCCTAGCCCAGGAGCTCCATTTCTCCCACATGGAAATGATCTCAGTTGGACGCCATGATATAATCAACCTTAGTGGATGAGATATCAACCCCCAAATTGAATCGCTTTGCCTTCTTAGTTCACACGCCCAGCAAACCCTGATTTCTGTATGGCTGATCAGAGGTTAAATGGTATGGCCTGTGTAAGGAGAATGTACGGCCAGCAATTGATATAATTGATGAATTATATCTGCAAAGTATGACTGTAGATTCTGATAATAATTCCCCTCCAATTTCTTCTCCAAAACTCCACAATTCAGCACAACATTACTCCCACATGGCTGTAATGAGTGGCTTTAACATTTATATAAGCCACAGCAATTATAAAATCTGATCACAACAGAATTCTTCAGAAACCCTTGAAACTTCTGAAATAAACTCTCCAAATAAGCTCAATACAACCTCTGATATGAAGCCACCAAATAATGCAGCCTTCAGATGGTCTTTCACACCCTCAAGTAGCAAGAACAAAGAAGAAACTTCGTTCTCCAATGCCAAGAATTCTGAAAACCCTAGGTTTCCACCTTCAAGAGCCAAGCTCTCCAAAAAGCACAAACTCCAATATCTTCAAATGATCAAATGATGCCTTCAATTACTTTAGATGGCCTTTTTATACTCTCCAAATGGATCGAACTCTATTAGAGGCTTTTAATGATTTAAATGATATAATTTATTAGCCATGATAACTTTATAATATTTTCCACAAGTGAGCGCCCAAGTCCTTGCTTTTCATAAATCACTTTAATGACTTAAATTCATCCCTTGTAATAACATGACTTTATATTCATTAAATGACCTTTTAATAATAAACTCAAATTAAGTCATTAAATGCTCTCACTTTATAATTTGACTTTATGATATTAAATCCCCTTTAATTATAAAGTCACATGAAGTCAATATAAAAATCCTTTTAATTAATTAATTATTATTAAAGTAACACCTTAATTATAATTAAATGTCATAACTCCATTAGTAATCATTATGTAATGATTCTGACTTCACCACTGGCACCCCTGATGCAGACTTTGTCCATTTGGATGCCTTACTAAAAATAGTAACGGTCCCTTTCTACATCCCATTGACTTACTATAAATAGTAAGACCCTCAAAACGGAACCAGAAACCTCTGAATAGCCTAGCCTCGGAATATACCAACAATCTGGAGAGGTAAACACTACCATTGTAAAGTCCCTTCCTTAGACAGCTCAGACTAGCCGAGGTTGGCCTACTACTAGGGTTTTCGTAGGTCAACAATATGGTTAGGGGACCCAACCGAGGGATGCGGAGCCTAGCCAAGAGCTCTACAAGCCTTTCAGTTTGGAGTTCACTTGTTAAATTCAGGGATAAATTGAAAATGTTAAAGTTTGCTTTAATGGAATAGTAAAAGTGAATAGTTACAGAGAATTATAAAGTGAATAGTGAAAAATGCCCCCATCCTAGTGAAACAAAGTTGTTTTTAAAAAGTGGCCCTTTCTTTTGACGAGGAAAAAGACCCTTGAGGAGGAATATTTTATTATCTTTTATAAAAAAGCTCATGGGAGGTTATAAAGTGAATTTTGGGCTTCTATTTTGGCATTCATTTGTCATTTTTCATATTAGCACTTGCAAGTTTGAACTCTAGACAAGGGTTTCAGCTTAGTTTCAGTCTTCTAGGAATGAAAACTCCCAAGGGCTATCGTGAATTGGACGAGAACCCAGTTCACCTTTGAGGAGGACCTACCTTGGGTCTTTGTTTGGGCTTCATTGGAGGAGTTTCAGGTGTTTAATTTTTAGGCCTGAGTTTGCAGCAGTGTTATATCAGCATATTTCTTCAGATCAGGTGCAGCCATTGATAGATTGAGTCTCAACCAGGCCAATACTATCACATGTTTGCATTCACTTGTTGGTTGTACAATTTTTGGCCAAGTGCACGTAGGGTTTGTGGCACAATCATCATTGTAGATTTATTCCAGCCACTTGACAAGTTTACATTGAGGATTTGACATCTTCCATACCAGCCGTACCATTTCTAGTTGGTGCACCATCATTTGGAAGGGGTTTCATGGGCATTTGAAGTTGATTTTGGCAACCAATTTCATATCAGCACTTCCATAACAACGATCAGACCTGTAGCTGCATATTTCACATTCTATTTCAATCTTCTACCATTGTTATCATGCTCATATCAACCTTCATACATTGTATTTTCATGTTGGCATAGAACGGGTATGTTATTGGCATATTGAGTATTCAAATCTTTCATTTGTATTGGGTTTAATAAAGTTGTTACAGTCTAATAATTTTCATATCAGACATAACTGTCATTTTAATCAGACCTTATATCTTTAATTTAATGGCATAAATGGAAGTGGGTTTATCAATTTATGTTGTGTAATCATTTATATACCAGTTCTATGCATTTCCTTTATGTTATTGGCATTGAAAACACTCAACCAAACATCAAAAGCAGTCAAACAAAACATAGAAAATCAAAATTCATGAGTTTGCACAACAACTATTTGACGAAATGTCAACACTCTGAAAAATGAGTTTTTGGGCTTAGATTTAGTAGGGATATCTCAACCACCTGCCACTTGAAGAACTCCATCACGCCCAGACTGGACCCTCTAATCCACCACACTAGCCCACGAGGGTCAACTAATAGGCTAATCCTTCAAACTCTAATGCTAACGAAAATGGGGACATTACAGTCTGCCCTCCTTGAAATTGCTTGTCCCCAAGCAATCTCCGCTGCAAAGAAACTCCACTCCTCGAGAGGCCCAAAAGAACTGCGAAATATCCCACACATCCCCAACTAACTCTTGTAGCACCAGCAACCACAACTGCACAAAAATGGATGTCAAACCAACTGTCTATCTCATGCATACAAGAAATGTGCATCGGAAACCACCCATGTACATGTGAACCCAAAGTGAAACTGTAAGAAATCCACACAATGTACACACTGCAATACTCATCAGTGAACTTTGATTGGAACCTTGATGCACAAGAAAGATCCCACAGCACACTGAAGAGTGTCCAACAATTCCTGGATCCCAAATCCAGAATGGAAGTCTGCCATGTCTGATATTCTTTGACTTCCTCTGTGCAAAACTAATCTCAACTTCACCATGCTGACAATGGTGAAGCAACCCATCGGGACCCATCCAAACTGCAGTGCCAACCCTGTCACCACCAAGATCCCAATACAATCTAAACTCACATCCATCTATCATGTGGAGATAAGAACATCTGTAAGCATCTGCTACACTACATCTCTCTCTATCCCCTACTAAATTCTCATGGATGTGATAACTAACCAGACCATCATGGCCACTGACTAACATATGCGCACTAGGATTGTGCATTGAATGCAAATCGTGTACAGGTGAGTCAAAAACAAAGTTGTAGGCACTCCTCACCATGTACACACTGAAAAACTCCTCCATGAGCTCTATCTAGAATCCCGATGCACTAGAAGAATCCCAAACACTGCGATTATCGCCCAACTCTGTACTGGTCCTTGGTTGAAGATCAGCATCAAGCTTGTGGATTGTCATAGACCAATCCAGCATCAGACTCAAATAATGAATTATTCACAAACTGCATAGCCACTCCATGTTGATCAGAATCATCCATCTCCCAACCCCTGGAACAATGAATCGAATCGAACTCCTAAACAACCTCCTCTCTCCTTGCGCCCTTCTCTCTACTGAGAGAGATAGAATGCAAACTCCCACCATCATGTGAGCCATCAGCTATACCCACTTCCTTAGTGAAGGTACTGCTGTTATGTACCACACGGGATGGCTCCAATGACATAATAGAAGTTGTCGATTTGACAATATCTTTGCACACTTCTTCCGAAGAGCAATCCTAGGACTCATTGCCGATTAATGAATTTTTTGATTTGTTTTCTATGGTCTGATTTGAAAGATCAGACTTGTGGTGGCATGAGTCCTCCTCACACAACGCATCAATAATACCCAAACCTTGAGTATTTTCCTTTGACAACTCCATGGAACCATCACCCTCATGTGAAATAGTTGTTGTCTCATGCTGATGCAAAGGAACCTCACTGCTGTCATAAAAATCAGAACTTTTATCAGTGTTGATAACAACTTTTTGAATGCTATGAGTATCATTCTGGGGTTCCACCATACTATTATCATGTTGTAAAATTTTCTTATCAGCAATCACTTCAGTTTTAACCCCATGTTCACCTATAGGTTGAAAATCATTTTGAAGCATTTCCTTTTTCTTATCCTTTCTTTTAGATTTCCCAAATATTCTTAGAAATCCCTGTTGTGTTTCCGGATCACTCATCAAGTCATACAAGTTCTACATCAAATCAGGAGTGGATTTATCGAAAGCCATTTTTTTTTCCTTTGTTCTAAATGTAAGAGACTTCCCCCAATAGGGTGGCAGGAGTCCGCTCTGATACCACTGTAAGAACCCTCTTGTCGTTGCTATAGGTTTTCAAGTGCAAATGATATATTTTTATGTGTTTTTTGAATGATATATGTTTTTTTTTTTGTATTTTCAAAAGATAATGCCAGGAAATGCGAATACAGTGAATAGAGAGATATACAAATAAAATGCAAATGCACAATGCTACTAAGCTGGAAATTAATAACTTTACTTGATATTGAAATTATCTCAATACACCCTCAATACAAATCATACCCAGCAAGGCCATGAATTTCAAATCAGGTTTATCAAAGTCTTGCAAATACAATCAGTCATACCTGGTGTCCATAGCTCTCATATTACAGGTCTGTAATTTTCTGAGCAGCAACCATAAATATCATAAATTCCATTGCCTAGCCCAGGAGCTCCATTTCTCCCACATGGAAATGATCTCAGTTGGATGCCATGATATAATCAACCTTAGTGGATGAGATATCAACCCCCAAATTGAATCGCTTTGCCTTCTTAGTTCACACACCCAGCAAACCCTGATTTCTGTACAGCTGATCAGAGGTTAAATGGTACGGCCTGTGTAAGGAAAATGTACAGCCAGCAATTGATATAATTGATGATTTCAATCTGTAAAGTATGACTGTAGATTCTGATAATATTTCCCCTCCAATTTCTTCACCAAAACTCCACGATTCAGCACAATATTACTCCCACATGGCTGTAATGAGTGGCTTTAACATTTATATAAGCCACAGCAATTATAAAATCTGATCACAACAGAATTCTTCAGAAACCCTTGAAACTTCTGAAATAAACTCTCCAAATAAGCTCAA
Source organism: Sequoia sempervirens (assembly GCA_007258455.2). Lineage (NCBI taxonomy): Eukaryota > Viridiplantae > Streptophyta > Pinopsida > Cupressales > Cupressaceae > Sequoia > Sequoia sempervirens. The sequence continues at coordinate 4,267 of VDFB02161458.1, read as the reverse complement.
TACAGCCTCTGATATGAAGCCACCAAATAATGCAGCCTTCAGATGGTCTTTCACACCCTTAGGTAGCAAGAACAAAGAAGAAACTGTGTTCTCCAATGCCAAGAATTCTGAAAACCCTAGGTTTCCACCTTCAAGAGCCAAGCTCTCCAAAAAGCACAAACTCCAATATCTTCAAATGATCAAATGATGCCTTCAATTACTTTAGATGGCCTTTTTATACTCTCCAAATGGGTCGAACTCTTTTAGAGGCTTTTAATGATTTAAATGATATAATTTATTAGCCATGATAACTTTATAATATTTTCCACAAGTGGGCACCCAAGTCCTTGCTTTTCATAAATCACTTTAATGACTTAAATGCATCCCTTTTAATAACTTGACTTTATATTCATTAAATGACCTTTTAATAATAAACTCAAATTAAGTCATTAAATGCTCTCACTTTATAATTTGACTTTATGAATATTAAATCCCCTTTAATTATAAAGTCACATGAAGTCAAAATAAAAATCCTTTTAATTAATTAATTATTATTAAAGCAACACCCTAATTATAATTAAATGTCATAACTCCATTAATAATCATTATGTAATGATTCTAACTTCACCACTAGCATCCATGATGCAAACTCTGTCCATTTGGATGCCTTACTAAAAATAGTAAGGGTCCCTCTCTACATCCCATTGACTTACTATAAATAGTAAGCCCCTCAAAACGGAACCAGAAACCTCTGAATAGCCTAGCCTTAGAATATACCAACAATCTAGAGAGGTAAACACTACCATTTGCCACCTGAAGAACTCCATAATGCCTAGATTGGACCCTCTAATCCACCACACTAGCCTACGAGGGTCAAATGATAGGCTAATCCTTCGAACTTTGATGCTCACGAAAATGGGAACATTACTCAACAAGTCCCACATGATAAAAGTGTCAAAAAAGCAAAAAAAAAGGTGTATAAAATGCCTCTAAGAGCTCAACACTCAACAAGATATATGTACTTTCACTCATAGTTTGAAGAGTCTCATAGACTTGCCACAACTCAAGTCCATTTCGAAGACACACCAAATCCAATTTGAGTTTTGCACAAAATCAATCAAGTCTTCCTATGTTTCCATGTTGGGCTCTGTTGCGGCCGAAACGTAAAACTCATGTGCCCAATGTCAATTTTCACTATTTTTTGGCTAAGTTTTGTCATGTTTTTTACCTAGCTTTTGCCAAGACCTAATTCTAAGTCAGAATGTTATGCTGCCAAGCCCATGTCAAGTTCAAGTTTTCCAACTATGCTTTCACTTACCTGTTTAATTACAAAAAGAAAAATACCATCTCTAAATCATTGGTGCTAGGCCTACAAAATACCTGATTTTTTTTTTTAATTTTTGTAAACATAAACCATCGGTACCATTAAATTCCTTGCATTGTTTAGATAGCCACTTTGTAGCACCAATAGTCTTGCACAATAAAGAAAATAGTATAGGTCTTTTTTTTCTAAATCTAAGATACGTAAATAAGTTAGCTTTGAAAAGTGCGCCCCAAGGTAATATTTATGAATCATTAGACACAAATTTGTAATTATTAGAACATAATATTATCGGGGTCCATACCCTTATAACATTTATATATTGTTCTCAAAATAAGATTATAAAACCTTATTCTTATTATATGCTTTATAAGGCATACAACATTTAATAGTAATTATCAAATAAACTATTACATTATTAATTATTTACCAATGGTAGCTTTGAATGGGTGTGGCAGCTACCCCTACAATTATTTTTCCACCCTTCCTATCCTTAAGGAGCTTCTCTCTCATTGAGCGATATATTGATTTTGTGGTAGAATATTGTGCACACCAGATTTTACCAGCAATGTGGAAGTGAAATGAATTTCCATGAGTTTTATTTGTTAATTTATAGACAATAATGTAAGTGTTCTAATAGCAAAATGATGCTCTATGGGTTTTTTACCATTTACAATTTTCATTTGTATAGTTTATTAATTTGTATCTTATATAAATTAATTAATTAACTAATAATTTACAAATAACAATAATCACAATATTTATTTTACTTTGTTTAATGTAATAACCTAGCTATGAAATATCATCCTAATACCTTGAATGGATGAATTGGAAGGTTGGTACAGATCTAAAAACAACCTTTTTGTTCCTGTACTTTGGACAAATCAGATCTAAAACACTACTATTGGTGCTGTGGAAACTCAGAAAAGGAGTAGACAAACACACCCACAAGCAAAATACTAGAAACCTCCCTTCAAACTCCACCCAACACACCTCCAAACACTAAATAGATCTTCATCTCAGCAACATCCAAAATTGAAACTCGATTTGAAGCACAGTGGTAATCTCTGGAAGAAATCAATCCAATCTAGTTAGGGGTTCTCTAAAATCCGAAACTAGAAATTGAATTGAGTGTTTTCCTCCTCAAAAGATTATGGAAGAACTTATAGGTTCAATCGGATAGCATAACAATATGAGAAAACTTCAGCATATCCAAATGAGCCCCGAACACCTCCTTTTATGGCTTTTTCATTGCTATTTTGAAAAAGTGCTCTGCTTTTTTCTTGTTTTTCCAAAAAAAGCATTTTTTGCTTTTTTCGCTATTTCTAAAACTTTTTTTTTCCAAAACAATTTTGTTTTTTTGCTATATTTTTTAAAATAAAAAACACTTTTTCCTTTAAATTAAATGATTCATTATGTGCAAAAGACCCCCTTATGCCTAGGCATTCAACTTTTCAAACATTTAATCACCTCTCCAACAAGCTATTACACTAAGTTGTCATTTAATTATTTCTCAACATTAGACAACATTAGTGAAATATTAATTAAATAGCTCAATATTATATCCAAGTTGCAAAAAGCACCAAAATGATATAATTTTTCAATTTTGATCATACCAAAGTGATATTGAAGACTAGGGACGATGATTGAAGGCAACTAGGTGACTTTCTTAAAAACGCCTGCACCTCCCTCCATCAAGTTTGGAAAGCACCCAAAAGGTCGGAAATCGATTATGAAAGCATCAAAGGGCTCCAACTAACCAACTGAACTCAAACCCAAGAACAATTTCTCTACAAGAATATTGGAGTTCTATAACATCCACATTACTTTAAACTTAAAAACAATTAAGATATCTAACTCAACTAGAGCATTTTTTTATTTTTTTATTTTGAAAAAACAACATAGTAAGATGCAAACCATTGCTGCCATAATAACAAGTAAGATAGTATTCTACTTAAAGAACATGAACAAAACTGAATTCATTAATTCAAGTACTATAACAAGAGTTACATAGGTAAACATTAGAAGTCCTCATCTGGATTCTGTGTCTTCCAAGACTTGGCTGGCCATCTGCATGTGAGGGAAAGCATCATCTGAGTGTTTTTCCGCCAACCACGGACTCGTCCAGTCCCTCACACACCTTCCTAACTGGAAGGGGCCCTTCCCTTCTTACGAAAGGCAATGTTGGAAACCCTCAAAGAGTGCCATCTGAGCTCTGGTGGTAAACCCTACCTAACTGACTCTACCATGCTACTAAGGATACCTTCCTACTAAGCTAGCAACTCTGGTTAGTTAGGTATTTGGGTTACTGTGAGTACTAAAGTGCAGTTAATGGCACCTGCACCTACTATGGCCATAGTTTTGTATTTCTGTATAGACTCACCCACCCTCCTCAACTTGGAAAACTCTTCTAACCTAGGGCTTCCGAGAGACTTTCTCTCCACCCTTTACTCTTACAAAGGACACCTGTCCTAGGGAAAACTCTCTTGACCTAATTTAGGTTTTACAAATAAAACACACTCCTCTTAGCTACCTACTATGTGTTACCATTATACAAATAACTAGGGTTCTAAGAAACCTTTTCAAGCTCCCATGGCTGACAGTTTCAGCTTAGAACATACACTCCTAATAGAGAAAATAATAGGGTTTTTATACCAAGAAGGCAAAAATAGAAACCTTTTCAAACCTTCTAGACAATTTATGTGTTCATATTGCACTTAACGCATATTGACCATCTAAATGGCATGCATGACAAAATACCTAGTAGTATGCAAATATAACCAGAAATTTATTCTTGCATCAAGCATCACACAATTCCTTTTTCCTTTAACTGAAAATCTCTTTCATTCATTGTCTAAACATTTGCATGTCCGTTCTAGTATTTTGATTCTTGTCATTCTTTATAATATCATTGTTCATGGTTAAGCTTCATGCTAACCCTCTTGATTTCTTGACATATCATGCTTA
>VDFB02161457.1:0-23557 GCA_007258455.2 Sequoia sempervirens | reverse complement strand
TAACCCCAACCCTAATTGAATCATAACTCTAACCCTAACCCTAATTGAATCATAACTCTAACCCTAACCCCAACCCTAATTGAATCATAACTCTAACCCTAACCCTAATTGAACCATAACCCTAACCATAACCCTTAGTAAAACCTAACCTTAACCCTAATTAAATTCTAACCTTGGCCCTAATTAAACTCTAACCCTAACCCTAATCATAAATGTAACCCCAAGCTTTATCCTAATACCCTAATTGAACCCTAAACATAAATCATAATTGAACCCTAGAATTTAATTTTAACCTTAATTGAATCATAACCCTAACCATAACAAAAACCATATTAATTGAAACATATATGCAACCCTAATTGAATCCTAACCCTGACTAAACCCTATATGTAACCCCAATTGAGTCTTAACCATTTTTTAACTCTAACCCTAATCCTAGTCTTGATTGCACCCTCTCTATAATTAAAGCCTAACCCTAATTGAACCATAACCTTAACCTTGAACCTTAAATGAATCGTAATTGTAGTTTAACCTTAACCCTAACCTTAAACATAACACTAACCCTTAGCCTAATTCAACCCTAACTCTAACCCTAATTGAACACTGATTAAATATTAACCCTAAATGAACCCTAATCCCAACCTTCACCCTAACCCTATTTGATCCCTAATCTTGACCCCAACCCCAATAAATTGTAACTGTACAACCCTAAACTTAGTGAACACTAACTCTATCCCTAACCCTAACCTCATAACCTTAATTGAACCCTAGCTCTTATTAAATCATAATCATAATTAAACGTTGACATTAATTAAATTATAACCCTAATGATAACTAAACCCTAACCATAAGTAAACACTAACTTTAATTAACCCTAAACATAACCCTAATCCTTATTAAACCCTATTGCATTTTTATGTGAGAAATTGATTAAAAATAAGGGTAGGGTTATGGTTAGGAGTAGAGTTAGGGTTAGGGTTAGAGATAAAATTAGGGTTAGGTGTAGGATTAGGGTTAGGGTCAAAATTAGAGTTAGGGTTGGGGATAGCCCTTAGGGTTAAGGTTAGGGTTAGGGCTAGGATTAGGATTATGGGTAGATAGAGATAAAATTAGGATTAGGGTCAAGGTTAGGGTTAGGGTTAGATATAGATTTAGAGTTAAGGTTGGGGTTTGAAATAGTGTTAGTTTTATGGTTAGGTTAGAGTTAGGGTTATGGTTAGAGTTATAATTACAATTAGTTTTAGGGTTGGGGTTAGGGTTAGGGGTAATGTTACACTTAGAATTAAATCTTAATCCTAACCATAATACTAACTCTAATTAAATCCTAATAGAATTATAATCCTAATTTAATCCTAACGTAACCCTAACCCTAACCCTATCCCTAATTTAATGATAATAGAATCATAATCCTAATTAAGTTCCCATTATATAATTTATATAACATGAAAAATAAACTCCATACATAACCCTATCTTTAATCAATTTTATAAAATACAACCTTAATCAAAACCTAACACTAATTGAACCTTAATTAAAACCTAACCCTAATCCTAAGTGAACCCTATTCTTAACCCTAAATGAACCCTAACCCTAACCAAAATGTAAGCATAATTGAAGGCTAACCCTAATCCTAACTAAATCATAACATCAAACCTAACCCTAACCCTTATTAAACTGTAACAATAATTACAACCCTATACGAACCATAACCTTAACTAATCCTATTACCTTCACACAAATTTAACCCTAACCCTAAAGGAATTCTAATTGCAATTGAACTGTAAACCTAATTGAACTCTAACCCTAATTAAACCCTAGGACCTTCAAAACTTGTAATCCTAACCCCTAATTAAACCTAACAATAATTATAAACCTATACAAACCCTAACCTTAATTGATCCTATAACGAGCTCACACTAATCTAACCCTATCTCTAAATGAAGTGTAACCCTAACCATAATTAAAAATCTAATTAAACGTTAACCCTAATTAAACCTTAACCTTGAATAAATTATAATCCTTACCTTAATTAAATAGTAACCTAACCTTAACACTAATAATAATAATGATATAAATTATTTAAAAATTATATGATAAAGTTAAGTGTAAATTTACAATATTTATTTTTAAATATGTATTCATTTTGAATAAATAAAATATGGATATTTTTTCTTTTTTAAAAATGTTTTTTAATTTTTTTAAAATATTGAATTTTTTTATGATTCAAAACAATTTTTATTGTAATAGTAAATTTAGGATATTTCTTTTTATTTATCTTTCTATTTTTTAAAATTTAAATACATTAATTTAGAATTTTTAAAAAGAATAATTATTTTTCATTTTTTCATAATTTTATTTTATTCTAATATTAAAAAATATTTTATAATGATATGAAATTATATTTTTATTTTTATAAAGATCTTCAATATATAATAATTTAGAAACTTACTTTTATATGTAATAGTAAAAAGTTCTTTCATACTTGATTTTTTAAATTTTAGAAACTTCTTTTTATGTGTAGTAATTTAACATTTTTTTTAATATCTTATTTTTATAAATAATATTTTTTGATTGGAAAAGTTTATTTTAAATAAATCAAATGAACCTGTGTATTCATTTCAAACAAATAACTTGCCACAATATATGATATGGGAGGCTAATATTTTTAAGTGAAACAAAAAATAAAAAACAAATAATTCCCTTTAAAAAAATTAAAAATCAAAATTAAATAGAAAAAATCAAGATTGTAATGTTACTTTATATTATCTTATTATTGAAATTTTATTTTCATTAACAAAACTCCTCTCTTTTCTTAAATGTGATCATTCACATTTCCTCACTAAAAATTTCTTTTTCAAAACACAAATTATCTCAAACATTTTAAAAGACAATGTAAATAATTTCTAAAAATAAAACACCTATTTTTCTTTCTATATTTCAGTTCCTTTTTTATTGTTTGTTTGTTTTAGTTATGTATTTGTTTATAAGAATGCTTAAATCTATTTTGTTGAAGTGAATAACTCAAATGGTTTCGCCTATACATTTTAAGCAAGTTGTTCAAGACGATTGTGAAGGTGATTTAGTTCCTTTTTATTGTTCGTTTGTTTGTTTGTTTTAGTTATGTATTTGTTTATAAGAATGTTTAAATCTATTTTGTTGAAGTGAATAATTTCAAATGGTTTGCAACTCTATACATTTTAAGGGAAATTATTCAAGATCAAATTATGAGGGCGAAGATGAGGATGACCATGATGGATATGTTGTGGAATGAAAAATTTAGTAATCAACCTATGAAATTTTTTGTTTGCTTATTTTTGATAACTAAGTTGGTATGCAAGATCTATGAATAACATATAAATCTAAAGTTGTGCAAGAATATTTGCATACAACTTCGCTTTTGCAAAGAATCTGATAGACATGTATATTAACAAATATCTACATTTTTTTTTATTTGTAAGATACTGTAATTATATTAATATCAAAAATAAATTTACAGAGTTGTCACCATGGAAATGCATCAAGCCACATCTGAGCCTAACCAACTAGTTTGAGCTAGCATGGACCACGCAGGGTTAAATATCAGGTTTTCAAAATGTGGGCACTACTAGCCCAAAAAGCCCACTGAAAAGGAAACTATCCTATTACCACTATCAGTAATCTATTACAAAAACTACAATTTTTACGAGCACCCATCACTCCAGGAAACCATTTGCAGCAACAAAGGCACCAAAGTCAAGAACCACACACCGGCCAAAGGAGTGCTCCACCTTGAAAGCCTGCAAAAGATAATCCACCCCAAACGTAGCAATTTGCTTATGTTCCACCAGCGCCATCCCCTTCAGGTCTAGGATGAAGGGATAATACTTCACCACCTCCCTGGGCTTGTAAAAATCCAGGTAGTCTTTAGGTCATGGCACACCCATGCCAGGAATGGCGACCGTGAGAACCTCCTCTAACCCCACCAACCACTCATCATCAAAGACCCGATGGATTAAAGCCTCTACATCCTTCTTTTTCATCCTAATCTCTAGTAGGACGACCAAGAAACGAGAGGTGATGTGGGTGCCAACTCTTTTCGTCTCACCATTGTTGATAAAGCCCTTTCCCAACACCATTTTCACCACACCCAAGATGAGCGAATCATATTTCTTCATTATCCTTTTGAGCCATTGCTCCGTCACCTCGCCATGAAATGCCATCTCCCTCATAGAGTTGTCCAACTGGATAGGAGTATTGGCCCAAATGTTTGTCAAAGTTTTGACCGAAAATTTCACAATAAACTTTGAGCGCTCTCCCATCTTTCACACAGAATCAAGCCCACACCAAAATTCATAAGCCAAGGATGAGAAATGAGCCCAAAAATAGGCGAGATATAGAAATTCATGAAAGGCGGAGGTCACTTCCATCATAAATAGAGATGACAGAAAAAGATGCCAATGTGTCACGAATCGCCACACCAGCTCATCACAGATCTCTACTTGTATGAACTTGTCTAATCAACAATCTCAAGAATGTAAATGAGATGATGACACGAATATCCAAACATGGGCTTTGTAACTTCCCTTCATTTGCTATCATTTCCCTAGCACAAAGGCTTGTATCACCATACTAATGCCCACCTCACTCATCCTTACTCATCATTACTCCCCCATCACGGTAAGAATACCAAGTGGAGAGCCTTCTGTATCTGCAAATGACCTAGCAATAAAGGCCACCAACATGGCAATAGCCGTATCCATGAGCGCTTGAAACATCAGAACCTAAAGGCCACCTTAGCATCGACCCTAAGAGTCATACTCTCTTAGAGACACTTGCCCTTCCACCCACAAATATCTACATATTTATTACTGGTGTTGTACTAATATATATGCTTTCTTTATTTTTCATGATCGATAAATTTGAATATTTTCTTACTTAGTATCAGACACCTAAATTTGACACTTAATTTATCCAAATTTATCCCCTTTCGTCTAAGCATCCCCTTTATTTGCATTAATTAAGTAATATCACTATTATTTAAATAATGTCCTTAATTTTTTCTAAACCCTAAGGTATCTAATTAAATAATTAAATACCTTCCCCTTTCATCAAATGAATTAAATAAATATAATCTCATATGTCACATCCCCCATAATTTTATCTAATCCTAATTATTTCGATCTCATTATTAGGGATGTGCACATGTCAATATTTGATTAGATGTGTTACATCCTCCAACTTTGCAAGTTGACCTCTAATCTCTCTTAGCCACCTCCAACCTCCTCTAATCCTTCATTAACTAGCCTAATCAACCTCTCAAAGAATTTTCAATTCCTTTTATCCTTCTAAGGAATATTAAATTCATTTTTCTCTTCCCCATGTGATCTTTGACTTGTCACATCAAGTCACATGTCACACCCTTCATAATCTCCCACTTGCCTTTAACATGTCATTAATTAGTCTAATCAAGTACTTGCACAACCTTATTCACTTAATTGAGTCAACCCTATTAAATGCTTCTCCTTTTGAGAAGGCACTCCATTCCCCATGTGAATTTTTAATTCGCATTTAATCACCCAATGCATTCCTTGGAATTTTAAATTCCTTCTCTCATCCCCATGATAATATTTGATTTTTTTTTAATTGTCTACATGTCCTCTCACCCACATGGAGACAAGTACCTCCTTTATGAGGAGATCTTGTCCAATCCTGCAGTATTATATATACCTCCATGTCATGTACTGTCATTCCACCTCATGTACACATCACCCTTGTTAATTTACATGTTACATGTCGTTGATGTGAGGACTTCAGAGTTCTCAACCTACTCTTAGCCTACATCTTGATCTTGGTGGCTCAAATCTTGATCACCGCCCATTTCCTAGAGAATTCCAAATTCTCTTTAAATACCCCCTCTTTTCTCTCATTTTGGGGAGATCATGCATTGTAGCCAAACTCTTGCAAAAAATTTCTAGAATCCATACTTAGCCATTTTCACACTTGCATCCATTTCATCCATATCATCATCATCTAGCTTGCATCTTGTGCCATCCAAGAGCATACAACACCAAGATCGAAGGGCCAACCAAAGGATTGATTCGACACAAAGTAAAAGTTTCATTTGTTGTCTTTATTTTGTGTTGAATTCCAACTAGGCTAATCTTGAGGTGTAGGTTGTTTTTAGTGTTATTTGTATTCTTTGTTTGTTGCTCATTTTCTAGCACCTAAATTTGCCCTATCACAAGTACATTGTCTTGTAATTATCATTAATTTTACCATAGAATTTTTTCTTTAATAAAATTATATTTTTATAGTGGTGGTCATAAAAAATTAATGCCATTGTAACCTTTCTTAACTTTAGATTACGAAACATCTATCTCCCATTTGGCTCTCTAGAACGTATATCCTCTAGAGTATTAAAACCAAATTTGTAAAATAAAAGTTAAAATTTTATATAAATTTGAAGCGCAGTTTAAGAATTTAAAAAAAAATTATCTCGTATTTTCTCTTGGGTTATTTAAAAGTAAAACATTGAATTTGAAATTTGAAGGTGTATTCTTCAGTCTTTGCTCTAAGCTTGATATATGTGTTGCCACAAAAATGGATATTTATTCTAAAAATTATCTATCTAAATGTAAATAAAGTTTGGGAGTTCATTAATTTGTCTAAGAAGTGAAAATATATAACCATAATTTTAGATTTTCTCTTGACATACATAATTTAATGCAAACCCTAGGGAGATCTGATTGAGCTTTCACATATTTGGAACTTTAAAAATAACACTTGTATGCCATTAAATCCATTGGTACTATTGGTGTTCCAAATCAACATACCAAATGAATCCTAAAGTCTAGCCAATTTATTATGTTTAGATTCAAAGGTGGATTTGGCCAACTGATAGGAAATGGAATTAACACACATTTCCCTTGCACTTCGGGCTCTGTAGGACTTAAGGGGGTGACCCTTTAGCAACATCTAAAGATCTGGACACACAATTAACTTGATATTGCTTAATAGACGATGCTCTCATAAAATTATGTTGAGAAACATAAAATATCACTCAACATTGGCAAGACATTGAGTGAATTTCAGAAACTAGCATGGAGAACATGGTACTCATAACTCATAATACATAATTAAAATGGTTTTTAATTTCAATGATTTGGGACCAAGCTGAAAACAACAAATATATGAAAACTTGACCAGTGCCAATAAGAGGGCCATGGAGTCATATAACCAACATTTCATTCTACAATGTTGAACATGTTCTGAAGATCTTTTGCAATTGTTATCATATTATGACAACAAGAGCACTGAAGCTTTATCTGCTAACCATTCTTACAAATCCACTTGAAACACAAAACTCCTGTCACATTTGTTGAAGCAATTACACTATCCCCTGAATAATAGGCAGTAATAAATGCAGCTTGTCATTCATTAAAGCAATTGCATCATTCACAAAACAAAAGGCAACAACAGATGTAACTCAAATGTAGCAATTGTGCATGAAAAAACTCAAGTAATATTTGATTATTGAATTCAAAACAGCGTTACATTTCAGCAATGGAGACAATTATCAGATAAAATATAAACATGAGACTCAATTCAAAACATTAACACCTAAGATTAATTGACTAACAGTCATATTTCACCCTAGCTTTACAATATACCCAGAGCTTCTGCCTGACTTGTAGAGCTTTCAAAAATTGGAAACCCTTACCAATAAGAATAAAAGAGAATAAATAGAAGAAATAGAGGCCTCAAAAGATGATCTATAGAAGACATCTAGCAGCTCCATCCACTGTGAATTAGCAAAAATGCAAAGCATCTCGCCTCTCTCTTTCTTGCAACCAATTTTGCCTCCAATTCTACCTTTGTCCCAAGTTTCTCAGCAACAAAAAATTTGCCCATGTAGAGAATCTCCATTTTACCCTGCTGTGTAAAAATATCTTGCCCTTGAAAACATTCACTTTTGCTCTTTGTTGGTGGCAGTAGCACAATATTCCTAGCAAATAATGGCTTTCAAACATGAAGTGAATATAAAATTCACTTTACTCATATCCCCGTGCACTTAATGTTTTAAATCTTTCATTTTAAAACATTCATCTATTTTCACTTGCCACTAAAATATTCCTCCCAGTGAATAATTATTCACTTTAAAAAACATGCCCCATGTCACTTCATGTGCCATTTTATTTGATAGATAATGTCTCCGTAAAAAAAAATTACCTGGCTCTTTTTTACATTTCACCTCACGATTGAAATGTTTGCCTTTTTGGGATGACAGTATTTGATTTTATGCTAGGTAACAGTCAATTCATCTTGCACTTCAATTCTTTGCCTTTTAAATAAAATGAAGGCCCTTTTATCCTCATTGGGTAAAATACTTTACCTATTCCCCATTTAAGAGTTTCAAAACTCGTGAGCAACCTTCATATTTCAATTTTTTAATGCAAAAGCCTTTAATTTGTTTTTTTCGGGCCCACACTCACACTTGTGCATCTTAAATCCATCGGGCAATATTTTCATTTTAAATTCACTGCAAAAAGGCTGATCTCAAACGGAGTTTGCAAACTGTTTAGGGTCTTTTGTGGGAGGCTCTTGTACTACTCTTGGGTCCCATAGACTTCTCTCGAATGGAGTTTGCGAACTGTTTAGGGCCTTTATGTGGGAAGCTCTTGTCCTATAGACTTCTTTGGCCTCCTGAACGTCATTAAAGCTTTTAAAATGAAATGAGCCCTCTTTAAATATTTCCATCGGGCTTTATTTGGGAGAAAAGGTTGGGCCCACCCCTTTACCCCCGCGCTCCCGTTAGTTTTAACGAGCGAGCATTTTAGGCCGAGCTGGCAGGGTGATTGGGCTGCATTCTACTCTCACTTCTCTACCGTTGATCTTCCTGTTGCCATGTTTTGCCCTAATTTCACCTGCTTTGTTCACTCGAGCTCTGTAACTTGGCAATGACAGCAAATGATTCTTCATCTGGCGCATCAAGGACGATGGTGAACTTGAAGGCTATGCTTCACTCCATGAAATATCCACGAGCCTTCCCCCACATGCCTCATATTATGCTCAAGCTTAGCGCCCAGTTTCATGAAGAAAATGTGATATATCCATCCGGGCATCAGACATTTGAATGCGTACATCTCCTGCAGCAGCCTCTTACCTGAGTTAAAGTGTTCTCTGCCCTCTGTGCTTTGATGGGTGTCCATAACCCTCTGCTCCTTGTTACGTAGCCTATTAGAGGCGTTTGATGAGTCTTTGTCCACCTTTAAAGTTTTTAAAGTCTTTTCAAAACAAATCTGTTATGTATTTGCCAAGTGCGTCATTCCATAAGACCACATTTTTTTGGGTTTACTGCGTTCAAATCCATCCTCACTGTGTTTGCTTCTGTTGCTGATGGCGCATCAAGTTGCACAAACGCCAACTGCATTTGTTTGAAGGTTACTGAAATATTTTCAATGTATCTATTTTGTGCGTGTGCTACCTCTTGGCTTCTCACTGATTGCTCCATAACAGAGTGTCCTCAAACAAATTTGGTATTGGCTGTGAAAACCTCCTTCCTTCTTCGTTTGGCGTGGGTTGTGCTCTCACAGTGCAGCACTGCATTATTATAGAGCACTCGAGCTTTCTCATGGTGCATTGAATTTTGTTTTGGAGCCTTAACTTCATCCTTGACAAACCCTAACAACAATGCAATTTTAAGAGATGTTGAAATTGCAAACATTCAGAAGTCTGAATGCCACATCAAAACGTGCCAAGAAAACTAAGGGCGCCACTCATATTTCATCTTTAGAAGCAAATTACTTGCTTTTAAATTTATGAAGCCTTTTCAACTAGTCTATTTTTATGCGTAGGTAGGACCTCCTTTCTTTCTACAAATTTCAGGCTCCTTACTTGCATTCCTTGAGGCCACTAAAGTCTTTTCATCAACTCCATTATGTATTTGGTGTGCTACAAGTGTGGCGAATATGCTTTCAATTAAGCTATGGTCTACACCCTTGTTCACTATTAGAAATGAGTTGAGTGTATAAAATCCAAGATCAAGGCAGAGACCCCTTAAAGCTATCACATAGGCCACTCCATCCATTATAAACTCTTATAGATCCACATGCAGCCACTGGACATTTAGAACACAGAGGAGATGCCCTTCATTATTAATTTTCCTCTTGAAGCCATAAAATAGAGGGCAACGAACTTGATGTAGCTAATTTGGCTTATTCATTTTGAGGTTGCCTCTTCATCCTTATTTTGCAATGTGAATAAAATCTTCCATGTTGGACCATTTTTTATTGAAATATAGTGATCTCTTTCTCAACCCGAGCCATGGTTGCAACAATACCTTGTATAATTGATGTGCCTTTTCAATAGCATGTAAATGTTCAAATAACCAAGCAAGATTAAAAGTTTTGTGATTTTGTCCCATGGGACACTAAGTGAGACACCACTCTCTATCACATTTTCTTTCCATACCATCATGCTTCTATAACTCAAGCAAAGAACAATCTTAGTTCAGTGGTTATTTGCAATACCCCATTGATATAGTCTAAAGGGCTGATAAGGTAAACAACCCCATGCACAATGCAACAACATTCTCACCTTCACATGTATAAAGCATGTCAGGTCCCATGTGGATCCAACTAAAAAAAAAAATTGTTTTCAAACAAGTTTCACTTTGGATTGGTCAAAGGCAGCTTTTGAGTGCTTCTGGAGTGAAAAGATGAAATGAGTCATCAATAAAATCTACTTTCTAGCACATTTGTAGAATGGTGAAAACTGGCCAAGTAAGCTCTAGAATCGGCCTGGAAAACTAGGCAAACAACATCATGGAGCCATAGAAACTTGCAGGCATGTAAACATTCGACTTAGGAATGAAGTGCAAAAGATGGTTAGGCAAAAGAGATCCTGAGGTGAAAGATATTCACTGTCAAAGTTCCTAAGTTGAACTTTCAACCTATTCAAAACTAATTAAAACTCATGAAATCACCTCGTTGAAAAAATACTAAATCAACTCCTGGTGAGTTGCTACTGGACACAGTAGATCATTTTGGTACAGTGATCATGTGTGCAAGAGGAATTTTCTTGAATCGTTGTCCATCAAAAGATATTCAGAGTCAAAGTTGACCACCTTGAAAAGCTTCAAAAAATGCAAGTGCAAAACTGAATAAATTGCATTTGGTTTTGACCTAGTAAAAATAGAAAATCAACTCATGAGACTCTGAAACTTGACTTGGGAGTTCATTTAGGCATGGAGAATAGAGAGCAACAATCATTTTGACTTTACAGTCATCTGGTTGCAAAATGCAAGCTTGAATGGGAGGCTACTTTGTAGAATTGAAAGTTTACAAACAACAAAACAATGCCAAAACCCTCCAACTTCGCTTTTCAAAACTCCGTCAAAACTCATTGTGGGAAGCTTAAAATTGACATGCATGTTCACATATGTGACATGAGTGGGTCTGCAAATAGGTATTGCACAAAAATCAACAGGCTATGAAATATGAGCCTCCAAAGTAGGTCACTTAGGCATATTCACCAAGTGCATTTTTGAAAGTGCAGAGGCAAAAATTTTGAAATGGGCACTTCAAATTTACAAAAAATTGAGAGTGCCAATAGTGGCTCCGACTGGGGATGTATGCCCCCTGTGGGTATAGCAAGATTCCAAATATTTGGGGAGTAGACCAAATACTGAGTCTGTTAGGTGTCCACAAACTTCTCCTTTATTCATCCTTCTTTTTCAACTTCATATGGTGACCCCAGGCCACCGAATGAAAAATGTGAAGTTAGTATTTACCCCTGTCAAACACTTTGTTCTCTGTTGTCTGCCATAGGCCAAATTTGAGAACATTGTCATGAACTACCCACAAGCTAGTTTGGTCATTGACATGTTCCACTACATCGTTGTGCTTTCCAATGTCACCAACAATTATGTCAATCTGCAACATATAATCAAGCTCTAATTGAAAATCATAATCATTGTGACATTTTACCTTGATCAGCTCATTATGTTCAACTAACAGCTCATTCATTTGAACTAAGAAATAGAAGCATTCATAGTCCATTTGATCTTTGACATCAAAATTAGTTTGCACATCAAACTGAAAGCTCTCATAAACAACTTGTTGTGTGTCATGCAAATCATCTTTGTATATGTCAAAGATAAAAGATTCATATTTTGGGGCATCCTTATATGTATCACTGCAACATGGGCACAATTTTTGACATTTTGGTTTAGGTACATCAGAACATACCTTGGTATCATAGAAACATGGATCATGTTTAGTATTAACATCTAGGGAATGAGTAAATGCACTCATCTCAGGTTTGCGAACATATTCTGATACATTCTTCTCATCATCATCCAACTCAATGCAAAATGCTTCAAGAGTAGGCTCAAGCAATTCAACATTAACAGGGGCAGTGGAATGACACCCATGTGCATTGGTATCTTCATGTGCAATATCGGTTGGTATGTATGTTGACCCAAAAGTGAAAGACTCATTGCTAGCTGAAAACTCCTCATTAGCAATAGAACTATGTTCTTCGTTTTCTTTCACATAAATGCTTTCCTCAAGGGATGGGAACATGTCCATGTGCACATTGTGAAGATAAGGAACATCAAACAAGAAGCAATTATACTCAATTTCACACTCACCAACATGAGATTCACCATTATTCTCATTTCTTAGTTGCTCTATACATGGATCAAGAATTTTTGTAGTATCAACACAATCTGCAAATTTATTATCATATGAATCAACAAGTTTTTCAATATCATCAATGGATAATGATGTTGATTCAAGATCCATATAAGTGTCACAATGTGTCTATTATCACCTAGAAATGCACCGTATGCAAAGTTGTAAACTGAGCTTTCTAGTGAAACATTGGATCACTCCGAGGCTGTGGGTCACCTGAGATTGGAGTGAACCTCCGGAGGAGGCCGACTTCCTTTGTGTTATCACCTAAACTACTAATTCTTTGATGGTAAAGGGAGAAGGAAAATTCATAAAAATGGAACTAAACTTATGGTGATACACTGTATTAATAAGAAATGATGAAATAGACACAGGAAGAACATACACTTGAAAGCCTAATTGCTATTCTCAGAGCAACTTCTTTCAGACTTAATGCTTTAGTCCTAACAAGTTTGGTCTACATACACATCTTGGGAAGGAAAGATTAATTTCACAACCTTAAGACATAAGTGCAGAATTATAAAACACAGTTAAAGACTTGCATGTTCAAAAGAAAGATACAAAAATGAGAATCAATACAATCATGAACCCAAACTTCCAAGGTCAACTCTGTGTTGTATTCAGGATTCTAGTTGAGTTACAGAAAAACATACATCAATTGAGGAAGGATTGATTAAAAAATCACTAACTCTTCAAAGTGTGTAATCAGAACTATCTACAAAAAAGGAAAAATGCCTTATATATCAAACTGTATCAACCCCTTAGGGCTCACAAAAAATATCCAGCCAGAAAAACTGCCCCTTAGATTTTTTTATTGAATTTCGAGCTGCACCCTGCATGTCCATGTTGGTGTCAAAAATTGCCTTCAAGGGACTCCCTTCTTGAACATCCTGCAACCACCACATTCACTTTTGTTGCTCGTGTCGATCTTCAAACTTCCCTGTTGAGCACCTCCAATGCTTCTGAGCTCAGAAAAGATACACGTTGCTTTTCATTCCATTGGTGTTCTTCAGATTGCCATGGCTCTCTTTCAGATCCCTCTGGTCGGTCGAGTGAACTCTACACAGGTTGTTTGGGTGGTCAAAACTCCTTTGATCGGAATCGCATCTCGGTGAGACACTGGAAGTGTCTCACCGATGCTATTAGGTGTCTTTGCGGCTATCGACATATCATAGAATAGTTGGTGAGAGCTCATGGTGTACTCATTTCATTTACCTCGAGCTCACTCTTCTCCTCTGGGCTCGAGCTCCTTCGGCTTTCGGTGAGACCTTACCGGGTTGGCAAAACATCCTATCGAGGCCTCTCTTCTATTTGCTGAGACTGCATCAAGTCAGGAAAACATCTTATCGAATGTAAGGCCTCTTTTCTGAGTCTCCCCAAATGCATTTTACTCTGTCGGGCCCAACATTTCCTTCGGTGTGACTTTATTTATGTCACCTCGAGACATTTTATTCTACTGAGCTCCCCCTTTTTTTTTTTTTGTTTTGGCAAGACACATGCCTAACTGACCCGGACTTCAGCACAGCCGAACACACTAGCGTCTCCACGAACTCCCATCTTTTAGCCAAACTACTTGTTTGTTGCGAGACTCCGCATAGACTTTTCCATTCCACTGAGCTCTTTACTTCCTTTGGCAAGACTGTGACAAGTCGGGAAGACTTCATAGCGAAGTCCAACAGTCATACCGATTCTTGCTCCCGTCGCCGAGACACCCACACTTCACCGAGACCTCTTATAGAATTTCTACTCTCGCCCGGCCAAACTTTTCATTGACCAAGACACTTTCGTGAGACCCTTAGTTATGGTGAGATGTGCTGTTAGCTGAACTTCCCTCCGGGCTCCTTAGCTCTTGGCAATGAGCTACTTTCTTTTGGTCAGGGAGACATTGCTACTTCGATATAACCTTAGGCTGATGCCAACCATTCTCGGCGAAACCTTTTCATTGTTGGTGGGACTCCTGCCGAAGGCAACCACATCGAGACCACCTTTTCTTCTTTCGGCAAGACCATCTTCACTCGCTGAGACCACATGCCGATCCCTTTGCCCTTTGCCGAGCTCTGATGTTGGTGAGACATGATGAGTCGAGGAGACCCTATCTTTAGTGACGCCGCTTTCCTGTCGGGGAGACATAACCTTTTCGCTATGACCCTTCACCGAAGCCTTAAACTCCTACTGATATGTTCCATTCAACCTCCGATCGGTGAGACAAAGCAATTTCGATGTGACCACCGACGATATAACTTATGCTGATATAATTTTTTTACGTAGCCCAGAAACAAAGAGATATCCTGCTTGATAGATTCACAGGAGATGGATCGATCAGCGTGACATCAAATAAGTCCTGCCCGATATGATCTCTTTCCTTAGCTAGTCGGAAAGACACAAAAGCTTCGATAGAAACAATATGCGATAGGGATTACCTCTGTAGATGTCGGCACACCTCATATGAGTTAGTGATTGAGACCCAGGCATCGATGCGGTAAGACCTCTGAGCAGTGAACACAACTCATGCCGATAGATCCTTCCACTATCGCCAAGACCACATGAATGTCATGCTGAAAGCCGCCTGTATGTAAAAACAAATTGTTATGACATCAGAAATGTCTTGCCGATAGGCAACACAGACATTTCAAAAATGGATCGGGGGGACCCTGCCATTCTCACACCGATATATTCCCTGGTTTTGGTGAGACCCTAATGGAACCCACATCACATGATATTACAGCGGTTGAGCTGAGGGTAAAATTAGAGTAACATTTCTAGCAACCTTTGGTGGATGTTTGCACGCCGCTTATGAACCGATGAGTGGGTTTATCCATTGGGCATGGGTACCGTTAGAAGGATAAAAAAAAATAAATGTGGATTTTGTTGTTGGCCACAGCTTCGGCAAATTCAGGGACACAATAGGTTGCCAAAAGTAAAATAAAATAGGGGAAAATGAAAGAGAAAATACTATGCCAGTACAACACCTAGGAAATAGAAAATAATTAGCCTAAAGCATAGAAGCACTTATTGAAAACATAAACCTAAACTAATATATACAAAAAGGAACCCCATCAGATTTGAAAACAGGGTTTAAGGTGTATCCCATTGACTGGGATAGGAAGTACTTCCCCATCTGTTGTAGCTAGCTGATAAGCATTGTGCTCCTTATAGTATCTGATAAGGAATGGACCTATTCACATGTTATCAAACTTGGCGTGATGGCCTGGCTTACTTTTTAAAACATCCCATTTCAGCAAGAGATCTCCTACCTTGAAAATTTTCTCTGTAGCCCTCTTGTCAAATGTTCTTTTCATTTGGATTTAATGATACTCCAAGGCTTTCATTGCTCTGTCCCTTAATTCTTTGAGCTCCATGAGCTCTGCATACCTCACAAACATGGGGTCCTGTCCCTCAAACATTTCCAATTGGTGAACAATGTCTAGAGCTAGAAGCTCCACATATAGGGGTAATCTTGTCTCTTTGCCATAGACCAACATATATGGCGAATTACCAATAGACCTCTTAGGGGTCACTCTGTCTGCCCAAAGTGCATTATTTAAACTGTTGTGCCAGATCCTTTGATTATCCTCTATGGTTCTTTTAATGATCCTGATGAGGTTCTTATTTGTGCTTTCAGCTAAACCATTACCTTGAGGGTAATAATTTGAAGATGTGCTCAAATGGATGCCATGCTTAACCGCCAGTCAGTTAATCTTAATCCTACAAATGCAAGAGCGTTATCAGAAATGATAGAGTCAGGCACCCCAAACCTAGTGACTATATCTTCATAGAAGCTCAAAACTGAAGACTCTTTTGCTTCTTTCAAAGCTACCGCTTCTGTCCACCTTGTAAAATAGTCAGTGGCTGTAAGTACCCATTTGTGACCAGCACTAGAAGGTGGATTTATTAGCCCAATGAAATCAATGCCCCATCTCATGAAGGGCTGCTCCACTTGAATTGGATGCAGGGGCATGGCAGGCAGTTTTTCCTTTCCTGAAAATAAAGCACATTTGACACACCTTCTTGACCAAGAATATGCATCTTTGAACAAGCTGGGCCAATAGTAACCAACTCTCATGATTTTCCAGGCAGTAGTTCTTGGGGCAAAGTGACCTCCTGCAGCTCCATCATGAAATTCATGAAGCACCTTTTCAACCTGATCACTGTGAATGCATCTTAGTAGGACGCCATTCAGATCCCTTTTAAAAAGAACATTATTTATCAGCACATATGGTATGGACTGCAGTCTGAAGTATCTTCTTCTAGCTCTGTTCAAACCATATGGACACTCACCAGTCTGTAAGAAATGGGTCATATCTTGAACTCAATTAGTTGTCCCCATAGGCACATCATCTTGAGCATTCTGAAACTCATTTGTATTAGTAAACACAACATCCTTTTCTAATTCAGTTTTGTTGTTTGACCCTGTAGCAAGTTGTTCACAGAGACCCTTACCTCTAACCAATTTGGTGATCTTGATATCTACATCATACTCCATGACCTTAGTAATCCACCCTGCTCTTTTTTCATTCAAATCTTTATTCAACAGAAATTCCTTCACACTTGCGTGTGCAACCAGAATATGAACCTTATTGTTTGAAAGCAAAGGTTTAAACTTCTTCAGACTTCTGATCATAGAAAGAGCATGCTTCTCAACAAATGTATACTTCTCTTCATAATCAGCAAGCATTTGACTGAAGAAAGCAATGGGTTGTTCTAGATTATCCCTATTCTTCTGAACCAGCATAGCAGAGATTGAACTACTACTACCAAAAGCATATAAAAAGAAATCTTTAGAGAAGTCTGGGTTTACCAACGTTGGGGCAGATGCTAATGCCTCCTTGATTTCTCCAAAACTATGCTTTGCCTCCTTTGTCCAACTGAAAACTGCATTCTTCTTTAACATGGCTGTCAAAGGTTGTAACAGGTTTGCAACATCAGGGATAAACCTTCTCAGAAAGTTGATTCACCCCAAAAAGCTTTGCAGACCCTTCTTGTGATTTGGTAATGGTAGCTCTAATATAGCTCTGACTCTTTCAGAATCAATGGCAACTCCATCTTTTGATACTATATGGCCTAAAAGCTTACCTTCATGAACTGCAAAGATACTTTTTGTAGGATTGAGGGATATCCCATATTCTCTACACTTTTCAAAAACTTGCTTGAGGTGTGACAAATGTTCATCAGCTCTCTTGGAATAAACTGTAATGTCATCTAGATAAATCAGCATAATCTTGTTGATCAAGCTTTGGAACGCCATGTCCATGGCCCTCTGAAACGTGGCACCAACATTAGATAAACCAAAAGGCATCCTTTTGTATGCCATGGTGCCCCACTTAGTTGTAAAAGCAGTTTTGAACTATCTTCCTCTTTAACCAGCACTTGATTATAGCCCGAAAAACCATCTAACAAGGAAAATCTCTCAGAACCAACAACTACTTGCAAGATTTGTTCCATGGAGGGCAGCGGGTAGTGGTCTTTTAAAGATGCTCGGTTAAGATCCCTGAAGTCTACATAGAGTCTTATCTCACCATTTTTCTTCCTAACTGGTACAAGGTTAGAAACCCATGAAGTATGCTTAATAGGAAAGACAATACCCCCCTCAACTAATTTGGTCAGCTCTTTAATCATTAAGGGCTCAAGCTTGGGATTCAAGGGCCTTTGTTTCTGCCTTACTGGCTTGGCATTAGGTTCTAACTCAATTGTGTGCTGAGCAATATGGGGATCAAACCCTTTCAAATTTGAATATTCCCAAGCAAAGACATCATGAAATTCTTGGCACAAAGCAACAAAAGCTTGTTTATCTTTATGTGAAAATTTTTTCCTATCTTAAGGAGCTTACCTTTGAAAATTTCCAGTTCCTCATAATGCTCTTCTTTGATTTGCAAGCTAGATTTACCCTTTTTAAGCTGATCATCAGTGCTGAAAATAGACTCTAATGTAACAAGACCTTTGGGTAACTTATTTTTCCTCAGCTGTATGACCTGATCATCATACTGTTGCTTAAGTTTTGCTTGATTCACCATGGAGAACTGATCTTCTTTGAGCAAGAAAGAAAGGATTTGTTCATCACTATCAAAGACTTGTGAGTGAATGTTATCAAGAATTGATGGTCTGACCACAACCTTCACATACTACTATACTTTCTCTTTTCTAATGTCATTTGGAATATCAAACTGTGCTCCAATGGTTGCAAGCCTGTCAACATGCTTGTTCTGATTTCTTGGAATAGATACTAAATTAAAGGCATCAAATTCCTCAAGCATGTTCCACACTCTGTTCCTATAAGACTTCAGTGTGTCATTTTTAGCCACATTCAGGCCCCTTACTTGATTAACAATTAATTCACTATCCCCATAGACTTTCAAGCTAGTTATTCCTCTCTTCCTTGCCCACTCTAGACCTTGAACAAGGCCCTCATATTAAGCAGTGTTATTGGAGCATTCAAAAACAAAATGGAATGTAGAGTAGTACCTATCACCTTGTGGAGAAATCAACATTGCACCTCCTCCTGCTCCATTCTTACTTCTGGAACCATTGAAGAACATCTCCCAAAGTTCACTTAGTGGCTGCAACAACTAATCTGCACCTTTCTCCAGGTTTGGAATCTCTGTGTCAGGCTCAAGAATGACATAGTTTCCCATATCAGCATCTTGAATGAGGTCTTCAGGACTATCTAATACATTTTCAACTGCCCATTCATGCAGCAACACATTAGGAACAACTTTTGATTGGAGTTCTTGAGCAGTAGCTAGCTCATTGTCAGTAAAAGCGACACAATTTGCATTTACAGCAGAAGGAGCAGCATTGATGGGACTTGAGTTATATGGCTCAATGTGATCCTTGGCCAACCTTTTAGATTTAATGGTAACCTTGGTTCCATATCTTGTTCTAAATAGCATATGTGACCAATCAGCTGACACATAACCACCTATCTTGGCTGAAAAGTCTCTTGATAAGCACAAGGAAAAGAAAAGTGGAAGGTCTATGACACATATGTCTTAAGGGACTGAAAATTTTGGACAAGCATGGAGGGTGAGATTTAGATCCTTGATAATACCCAAAGTATTAACCGAAGTACCATCCAATTGGATCACTCCTTCTCTAAAGGCTGGTATTTTAGTCCAAGTTTGTCAGCAATCTTTTTTGGCATCATAGAGCTACTAGCTCCACTGTCTACCATACAGTTATGAACTAACTTATCACCAATGATCACTGACATGTAAAAGGGGGGTGGTTTGACTTCTTTTACTACCTCTTTGCTGGGCTGTTTATTATTTTCTTGAGGATTATTTGTCAAAACGGTCCTAACTTGACCTATTGGAGACTCATATTGATAAAAAAATTTCAAACTTGATAGGGTTGACTGTAACATATCTTTTTGACCTGAGATGGATAATGAGTCCCACATGGACATTGTGACATTCATTTTTTTCATACTATCAAGGATGTTATAAGGTACAACTGGATTTACTTTAGGATGTACCTTTATACCAGTATGATCAGCTTGCGGGTATGGTTGCTCCTTATCTGGGAGTTGCTGATTTCTTTGCCAAACAGGAGCCACTCGAGGGGTAGGTGGTTCTCCAGTCACTACCTTTCCTTTGTCAGCCGCTTGACCAAGTTCAAAAGCTCTCTTCTTTGCCCTGGTGTTAGCTGCAACTAGAGGACTATCTTTGTTCAACCCACAGAACTCTTGACCTTGCTAGTTAAGTAGGGTAGTATTATGGCTAAATTGGTCCTGGTGTTGTGGGGATGCATCATTGCTTGCACCTTGTTGCGAATTTGAAGCATTTTGTACCATAAGTACCTAGTTGATCAGTCCATTTGAGCAAATGGCCTAATTATGAGGTTGGTTACAAGGGTAACACCACTCATAGTTTGCTGCTAAGTTGTTTTGGATAGCAACCAGCTCCTTGGTTGCACTAATAGGGGCTAGAGCATAGGCCTGAAAAGGCCTTTTGTTCACACTCTGTCTTGGGCCCTGATAATTACCTTGATACTATTGTTTATTACCTTGATATGCTTGTTGTTGGCCTAAATTCTACTACTAATAAGGCCTACTATATGATTGCTACTTCTCTAAGCTTACAAACTTGTTACCAAAAGACTGCAATAGACTTTTGATTTCCTGTAACTCATTTGGAGAACTAGAAGCAGCATTTTCTTGTGTTACAACAACTGGAACAACAGCTAGCAGTATTAGCATAGCTGGTAGAGGTGTGAAAGGAGGTATTTGCAAAGGAATGTTTGCATGAATCTCTAGAAATATAGGCATTGGAGGCCTAGGAGCGAGTTTACCAGCTTGTATTAAGTTGTTCTCAGCTCTGATTGCTATTTCAAAAGCATCTGGCAAGGACACTCCTCCCATTGACTATATCATGACATCTATATTGCTATTCAGAGCCCTCAAAAAGTATAAAAATGCGTATTCTGGAGGTGGCCTCACCGTTGTAGGCATTCTATCCAAAGTTCTTTGAAATCTAAAGTTGAAGTTGTTCATCTGCTCTTGTGGAGCCCTCTTAACTATAGTCAATTGTTCCAATAGAGATAAGTTGTCAGACCTATCTTGAAATTGTTTATGCAACTTATCTCCAAAATCATCCCATGTTGCAATTGAATTAACTGGTAGGCTCCTATACCATTGCATAGCTCTTCCCTTGAGTGAAGCAGCTAGTAATCTCACTGCAACATCCTCTTGGGTTATGTGATGGACTCCACATAATGAAGCCACATCTCTCATGTGTTCAATCGGGGTAGTTTGATCTTCTCCCGTGAAAGTTGGTAGACTCTTCAAGGCTACCACTGGAATGTCATTATGCTATGCCAAATTCAATGGGCTCCCTCCATTAAAAGCAACAAAGGGTTGATTCCTTGGAGTGGCCATTGGAGGTGGCTAAGAAGGATTTGTTGGTATTGTAAATGAAACTAAAGATGGAACAACAATGTGTGATCCCACAGATGGGGGAGTGGATTGAGTTCTTCTAGAATAGATAATTGTTGTTTCTCAGCTTCCTGTTGCTCTACCTTTCCTTCTTGGTGGTGACAGCTGCAAATATTCAAAGGACTGAGCTGCCTCTTGGTTCATCAAATCATTATGGTCAATCAAACCAAAACAACTGGATCACTCACGAGGATGTAGGTCACCGGGTTGAGTGAAGCTCTGGAGAAAAGCTAACTTCCTTTGTGTTATCACCTAAACTACTAATTCTTTGATGGTAAAGGGAGAAGGAAAATTCATAAAAAATGGAACTAAACTTATGGTGATACACTATATTAATAAGAAATCATGAAACGGACACAGGAAGAACATACACTTGAAAGCCTAATTGCTATTCTCAGAGCAACTTCTTTCAGATTTAATGCTTTAGTCCTAACAAGTTTGGTCTACATACATACCTTGGGAAGGAAAGATTAATTTCACAACCTTAAGACATAAGTGCAGAATTATAAAACACAGTTAAAGACTTGCATGTTCAAAAGAAAGATACAGAAATGAGAATCAATACAATCATGAACCCAAACTTCCAAAGAATGGCTCTGTATTTCAAGATTCTAGTGAGTTACAAAAAAACATACATCAATTGAGGAAGGATTGATTACAAAAATCACCAACTCTTCAAAGTGTGTAATCAGAACTCCATACAAAAAAGGAAAAAATTCCTTATATATCAAACTATATCGGCCCCTTAGGGCTTACAAAAAATATCCGGGGCCAGAAAAAATTGCCGCTTAGATTTTTTATTGAAATTCCAGCCGCACCCTATGTGTCCATGTTGGTGTCAAAGATTGCCTCTAAGAGACTCCCTTCTTGAACATTTTGCAACAACCGCAATTCACTTCTGTTCCTCGTGTCGATCTTCGAACCTCCCTATCGAGCGCCTCTAATGCTTCTGATCTTAGAAAAGATACACGTTTCTTTTCATTCTGTACTACCACAACTTGCTTTCAGATCCCTTTGGTCGGTCGAGTGAACTCCACACAGGTTGTTTGGGCAGTCAAAACTCCTTTGATTGGAATCGCATCTCGGCGACACACTAGAAGTGTCTCATCGATGCGATGAGGTGTCTCTGCAGCTATCGGCATATCATAGAATAGTCAGTGAGAGCTCATGGAAAACTCATTTCATTTACCCCAAGCTTACTCTTCTCCCCTGGGCTCAAGCTCCTCTGGCTTTTGGTGAGACTTTACTGCGTCGGCAAAACATCCTGTCGAGGTCTCTCTTCTATTCACTGAGACCACATCAAGTTGGGAAGACATCTTACTGAATGTAAGGCCTCCTTTCTGAGTCTCCACGAACGCATTTTACTCTGTTGGGGCCCACATTTCCTTTGGTGTGACTTTATGGATGTCAACCCGAAACATTTTATTCCATTGAGCTCCCCTTTTTTGTTTTGGCAAGACACATGCCTATTGGCTAGACTCTTTTCCAAGCACACTAGTCTCCCCGAACTCTCATCTTTTGGCCAGACTACCTATTTGTCGCCGAGACTCACGCCGAACTTTTCCATTCCACCAGGCTCTTTACTTCATTCGGCAAGACTGTGACAAGTTGGGAATCTACTTCATAGTGAAGTCCAATAGTCATACTGATTCCTGCTCCCATCGCTGAGACAACCACACTTCGCCGAGACCTCTTGTAGAATTTCCTTTCCTTCGGCAAACTTTTCATTCGGTAAGACACCTGGCGAGACCCTTTGCTATCGGTGAAATATTGGCCTGTCAGCCAGACTTCCCTCCGGGCTCCTTAGCTCCTGGAAATGAGCTACTTTCTTTTTGGTCGGGGAGACATCGCTACTTCGGTATAACCTTAGGCCAATGCCAACCATTCTTGGCGAAAACTTTTCGCTATCAGTGGAACTCCTACCAAAGGCAACCACATCGAGACCACCTTTTCT
>VDFB02161456.1:0-29941 GCA_007258455.2 Sequoia sempervirens | reverse complement strand
CCAACAAACAATACCAAAAACTATTGAGCACACTCAATATCAATTTAATTTGAAGGAACGTAATCTTGACTAGATTCTGGTAAAATATATGCAAGATCACAAGTTTTCTTCAGGCTGAGTTTACTAAAAGAGAATGCAAATCTAGTAAGTGGGGATAATTGATGGAATGGAAGAAAATGAGCTGGATGAGAAGAATTGTTTATTCTAATTGCAAGCTAGAAAGAATTAAATAAACATTGCTTTGTATCTAAGTTAAAAATGGCAGTATATCACACAGAAGCTTAGATTAGAACTGAACTTAATACTTACAGCACACTGCTGATAATGAGTAAATCAAAATCTGAAATGACAGTTACGTAAACACACAGAAAGAAAACATATTTATACCTTAAAATTTTTCTATTGATTACATAGATGATAGAAATCCACATCAACTAAGGTTGTTGCTGCTACAAAATTCTGAAATCATAACACTCACTGATTTTACAAGAATTCACATATTACGATATCATTATTCTTACTAATTCTATCTTTTTGTTATATCATTATGGAGATACTGGCAGTGACATATTGCTACAACAACAAGACTAAACAAGTGCCACATATGCTACAAGACAAGTAACAGAATAATAAATATTAAATAGCAATTCCTTAACAAAATAGATTTGTCCATCAATCAGTTTACCAGAAGATTGTAATCTCTCCGACAATGACCAAACTGGATCTTGACAGCGTTGGAGACTTGTGCAGCCGGCATAACAAGGCGTGTAACTTCTTGTAACATGTCTTGGACCGCCTCCTGTCTTGCACAACATGACAAATTGAAGCAATTATCTTGGGTGGGGCAGTTATCTTCTCTCATGGGGTTAGACTGGTTGAACATTTTTTCATCAAAAGATCCAACCCTCGTGCGACTATTTAAGGACTCCAGACTATATCCAGACTATGCCTTCCTTCAACTCTGCAGTTCTATTTAAGGACTCCATTTTTTTCTGCACAGCACAACATTGTTGTTGGTTTGTGTAACATAATTGGATTCGGTTTAAACAACATATTTTAAGCGTTGATTTGCTTAAGTGATCCATCTTAAATCACATTAATAGGTGGGTTCTATTGAAGAAGTGATTGTGTTTTCAAATGAGTCACCTAAACAAGTCGATACTTAGAAAGTGTTGTTTAAGCCCGATCACATAGTTGATAGCTTGCACAAAACTAACATAACCATAGTCTTGCACAACTAATCATAGTGTCAACATAACTATAGTCTTGTGTAACAATTCTATTTTGCATCTTAACCAAATCAAATTTAGATTGATAGGCTATTTTATAGAAGAATTTAAAAAGTGATTATTTCATCCATAATAATCATAGTATAAAACATAAATCTACATGTATAAATAATCCCTAAAATTGGCTTCTGCTATGTTACACATTATTCATCACCAATGGATACTACAACACAACCCCTACAAGAATCCTTAATACATGGTTTCACAACTTCAAATAGATATTATAAGAACCTAAACATGTTCATTGTAGTTCTAACACATGAAAGGAAAACATGAGACATGAGTATAAGAAGCACACGCATACAATTGAAAAACAAAATACACCTTAAAAGACTCTCAAAAGAAAAGAAACCAAAAGAGTGACCATAAATTCTTCATGCCACTAGTTCTAGTTTAGTATAAGTGATTAGGATATTTAGTAAGGCAATTAAGAGCTCCAACAATGTTACAAAAAGCTCCAACACACTTGCAATATGCCTACTACCATAAAACCCTTGTTCCAATGCTTACAATGGTCAAAATGGATAATATAAAGTCTTAAACATGATAGACCAAATCTCTAACAACTTCCAACCCCTTTTCAAGGTGTATATCCCTTCCCTATAAACCTTCAATATTTAAAAAGGAATGTCAAACATTAGAAAAGAAAATTGAAATGCTAAAAACACTTTAAGTTCCATTTTGGTCTAATAAGTGGCAAAATTGCTCTTTATTACAAAGAGGCAGTTTTGAAACTACTTGAGCATGAGAGAGTAACTCTCTAACAATTTCCACCCCCTCTAGATGATGCATTTTCCTTCCCTATAATCTTTTAATATCAAAAAAAGAAGATCAAGCACTAGAAAATTAAGTTGAAATACAAAAAAAACCTTCAAATTCTACTTTGTGCAATATGCATTGTGAAATTGTCACTTGGTGTTGATAGGAAATTTCATTTTTTTGGTGGTTTCAATTTTTTCACCTAAAAAATTTGGTGGTTTCATTGCAATTGAATAATTACCTATTTTAAGCATTTGCATGTCAATTTCAAGTCATCCTTGTAATGCTATGGATCATTGCAAATATGAAAGACCAAAATATAGACTTCCTAGCAACAAAACCCCTTAAACTTGTATTTTCATGACTTCTAGGAATCTTCTTAATTGAAAGTGATGTCATGACTCAAATGATGAAACATATTGATCAAAATATAAGAATCAATAAAGATGGATGAAAATGAGTCTATTGAGAAGGTTTCATGATACAGAAATCATACTTAGGGATATAAAGAGTATGTGTAGCAATATATATTTCCAAGTCTTATCACCTATGACACCTCTTTCAAATACAAAGATAAATATATTGCATTAAGAAAGAGAAGTACTCAAGGAGAAATTTGTCTAATTTTTGGCCCAACTTGAGGTATATTTTAGTATATGCATCATATTACTAAAGAATGACAATTTCTCTTTACTAGATTAAGATTAACACAACATAATTTTATGTGTTATAAAATCTATTATCATTCTTTGGCTTTAAGAATGTTAGCACCCATTTTTAATTAGGATGAACATAAAGGGTTAATCATATGCAATTATATCTCATTTGTCATCAAGAAGAGAGTGTTGGAGTTAATATTATATATACTATAGGTTAGATTATAAGTAAGCATGTTAGTTAATAAGTGTTATTATTAATTAGTATTATATTTCATATTCGAGAGTTACTTTCCCTTAGTGAGGAGCACTAGATGAAATACATAGATTGATGGTGGAGATTAAAAAGGCTACCATCAAATAGATCTAGAAGATCAAATTTGTAATAAATTTCCATGATTTTAACCTAGAACCTTGTCAAATTGCAATAAATTTATAATTGTGATATGGATTTATTGATTGTTCTTTCAATGATCTAATTGCAAAATAGAATAAAATAAAATCTTTCGTTAGATTTCCTAGTAGCTAGCATATCTTATTTGATCCAAGATTTTTAAAATATCTATTTCTCTTTATCAAATTGTAACATTCTTGGGAGGTATTCACCTTATTTAATTCTAATGAAAATATCCTCTTTAGATTCGATACATATGCCCTCACTTCCAATAATTTTATTCTCATGGATGTCTAAGGTAGATGGCTTCTCACGTTTAGTGTAAGGTATACACATCATGTCCACACTTTGTTATGTAGATTTTCATTATATAATTGATCGTATCGTTGTGATTTGAACCTTCCCAATCTACACTAGAGATAGGAAAGCTATCTTGGAGATAAGGTGAATGGTCAAAAACCCCTCTTCATTGTGATGAATTCATTAATTTACCAATGAAAAGTGTCTCCTTATTTTTATTTTTTATTTTTTCTTGTCTCTCTTTATTGTTTTTCATTGATGAGGTTGATAATGGAGAAAGTGGGAGCACTAGAAGTGGAGAGGCCCTCACTATTGTCCCTTTGCTTCTCACAACACTCAATTACCTATGGTTGATGTAGCATTGCATTGAACTCGCCACTTTTCTTTCTTCTATGGAAAAAATAATATGTATGGCTTACACACACCGAGTTTTGTGCACCTCATATTTTGCACAAAAACCACAATAGAGAATCGTATGTAGAAGAAGAAGTGGAACTTGTCAAGTTTGTAATGCCCTTTTATTGTAGGCACGATATGGTCTCTTGCACATTTTGTGTGAATCTAAAGATGCTCAATAGAAGCAAAGTGATGCAAAAAAATAATCCTCAACAAGCCCATGGTTATGGAGGCCTTCAACTCCCCCATCCTAAATTTTATAAAATATGTTTGCTTTTCCTCTTTAAGGAAAAAAGGATACTCACTTGCAACTTTTCTTTATTTTATATTGAATAGATAATAAAGCCAAGCTAATATATATTTTGAAAAGTGGAATAATGTGAGGAAAGTTACTAGTCTTGTCATTGTGTACATGAACAAAATTAGAGTAATAAATTTTTAATTCTTACTCTTGACAATGGCAACACAAAAGATGAGATAAATTCACCATCCTCATCCATTACCTAATGCCAAAAGAGTGAGGAACTTCTCTTTAATTTGTATATATTTGTGTACAACCACATGTAAATTAAAAGATGTTGTATTTGCTAAAAGAAATAATATTTTTATCTTTTTGGATCTACATAATTTAAGTGGTTTTGTAAAATTGGTCAAAAAAATTAATGTGCATTGCGGATTCTTCATTGATAAACTTCTATAGGATTTCTTGTATATAATTTATGGACTAAACAAAATAATAAAAAGAAGTAAGCTCATATCATTAAGAAATTAATTTTCCTAAAGTCACCAATAAAATCAAATTTAAAATCATAGTAATTCTTAGTCTTTGAAATTTTTGATATTATTTCTATGCATTTTAACAATAAAAATAAATCTAGACAAACAAGGAAAAGTAAGCCCTCTCTGAGAACATTGTATCAATCTCGACTTGATTTTTATGTCACTCATATACTTTTTCAAATATGTTCCAACTCTTATCAAAGCATGCCCACATATAATATAAATTGCCTCTATTAATATTGAAAAAAAATTATAAACTTTTTCGATCAATAAATTTGTCCTCGTGGATGACATCCATATTTTGGACAACTAGTAACTCATGAATACTATAGAAATGTTTATTCTTAGCTTTTACATTCTTGTGTGTTGTCCTAATTTTATTTCTATTATATATATATATATATAGGAAATTTTCTTTTAAGTTAAAAATATGATTAATAAGCATACATTTATAAACCATAAATTGTTCTTTTGTTAAGCTACTATGACTAGGAGAATCAGTCCATCAAAGTAAGTAGATGAGTGACCATACAATTATAAATTAGTATGCATTCTTCAATTAAGCTTTTGTGACTAGGAGAATTAGTTTGTCAAGGTCATACAAGGTCAAAGTTGGCCCAAACATACATTTATAAAATTAGAAGGTATTCTTCAATGAAGTTGCTATGAGTAGGGAAATTAGTTTGCAAAGTCACATGAGGTAAAACTTGGATGAGTAAGCATACATTTATAAATTAGAAGATATTCTTTAGTTAAGTTTCTATGAGTAGGTAAATCGATCTGTTAAAGTCACATGACATCAAATTTGGCCCAATCCACCTCTAGGGGATTTGAACTTTGGTGTATGGAATAATCAAGGACCATGTATTATTATCCTCACTAATTGATTTCAACCAATTAAAATACAACCCTTTCACAACTTTAATATCTTTTTAATATTATAATAATTTAATTTCTTACTTTTTTTGTAAATTGGGGTAAGTGTTTTTGAATCGATGAGGCCATATGGGGAACTTCATCTCCAACAAGAACACTCAACAATGACACCATAGTAGGGGTTTGAACCTTGGTGGCAAGAACCACAATGCCATGACTCAACCATCACACTATGTCATTGTCAAAAATTTAATTTCTTACTTTAATATTCATTAATGGTGTTAATTTTTCATTCTCATCTTCAATACTCTTTAAAAATATTGAATGAAACTTGTTCAATTTTTTTTCTCAATTTATGACTTCAAATTTAATTAAAATACCATTTTGATATTTTTCAAGATATTTATGTTATTTGATTATTTTATATTAATCATGCCAATCACAATACAACATAGTATGCTACATATAGAGGTTTTGTGCACAAGTTATTCCATCTCTCTATTGTATGTTATGACAATTAATGAAGTCCATTTTTTTCCTATATATTGAAAGAATTGAATTTCACAAAAGAAACTCAAATTGTTTAATAATGTAAGGTGTATATTCATTTCAAAGAACTTGGAGTGCATTTTTTTTCTAGACTATAGGAATTGGGTAGCCCCCTATAAATTGTAGTGCGCCTAGTAAAAAAATTTCACGTGACCGATAACATTGGCATGAGATGCCCTCTGGTACGACAAGACGAGGGGAGACTAGACCTCGTGACCTCTTGCCTGTAATAGGATGCTTTAGCCAATCAAGCTAGGCCTCCTGCCCCGACTTGGAGTGCATGTTCACCATCACCCATAAGAGTTATTTGAGCCAATTTAGGTATTTTTATATTTTTGAGAGAGAAGTTATATTGATGTAACTCTATCAAAGGATTAATGCAAGCTCTGGATTGCTTTATGTGTGTATTTTATACCTCAAGGGTTTCTCCATGTACATATTATAATGGTTTATATTTTTTGTTTGGTTATGTCAATTTCCATATCTAATATATAATTATTATGTACTTGAATGTTTTAAATTTGCAACATACTTTCACTTGTAAATTATTTCTTGTTTCTACAATTTGAACATGTAAATATAAATTCATTATCTTTCCTGAGATGTGCTTGTCAAGATTCTATTCTATGTAAAGAAGTTGAGATTCAATGTGTTATTGGACTAGAGCACATTATAGAATGGGCACAAAAAATAATTTCAATGCCTACTCAAAGCACAAAAGTGATGCAACTCTTACAAAATACATCAGTAAGATTATATCAAAATATTGTTCGTGGTTAATTGTTGCAAGTATTTTCCTCTTATTCATCAATATGTTAGAATAGAGCCTTTTTCCTAGGTATTCTATTGTTGGAAACACTATACAAATATGTTAAAAGGAGAGGGTCACACTCATATTACTAGATTGCTTTGTAAAATGAGCCATGCAAGTAATTATACCAAATAATTAGAGTGCTTCTTAATATACAATAGTTAGATCCTTCTCAATGATCAACTGTTATCACAATTGATTAAATTCAATAAAATAGTTGATATAGTTATGCCTAGCCAACACACATCTAAAAACTACGTGGAAAGGAAGAAAGACATTCACATAAAGAATAAGGTTGGGTTTTACATAGATTTTGTGTTCTATTTGAATACAATGAAGCATAGGATGATTAAATGCAAATGAATGAAGGTTGTTTTTAATTCATCTATTTGTGAGTAAGCCCTTTCAATGAAGGCCTATATCGTTTGGTTGGTTAAAATCTCTAGCACAAATCATTCGTGTTGGAACTTAGAACTTCAAATCTTTGGAAAAAAATTATATTCACAATATATTTGATTATTTTTCAAAAAAAATATTTGTAATATTGGGGGATGATAATATTTTTTATATTTGAACATGGTCCTACAATGTTTTTATGTGTTTGAGATATTTTTGTGCATGGATGACATCAAATAGGCTTTGAGAGTCTTACATGCAATATTAAGTGGATAAAAAGTACTAATAAAGATAGAGAATGTTAGAGACACTAAGGTTGGAAGAATCTTATCATTTTGAGTTAGCTTCTCACTCAAAGATGGTACTTTGCACAAGAAGCGCCAATTTATAGTTGTGTCCCTTCTTGGAAAAATGAGGGCTTGGCAATTTCATGTGATGTTTCTATGGATTGTTGAGTATTTCTTGGCCCATAAACTTGGTGATTTATATAAATAATGGTAGTTTTATGTTTCTATCCATAGATTTGGAGGTACCTATAGATAGGTGAATAGGTCCTAATTCATACATAAGAAGCATTGTTGTTGTGGATAATTGCTCGTAAGTCCCAATTCACAAGTATTGTTGGACAATCAAGACATTCACTAATGCAACTAGTTAGGTGTGTTTTGGGTGGGTGAGATATTTGGTGGAGACATTTCTTTGGATTTCTAGATGAAATATTGTGTTTATTCCATATACTGTTATGTCCTTTATTCAAATTGATGTAAGAGGGGGGAACTTTGGAATTAATATTACATATATAACATGGCCAAATATTCTCTTTGTAGCAATATAGTTTTTCTTATCCTATGAAAGTTTACTACTAGAAAAAGCTATAGGGTGATCTCCATTTTCTATTGGTCATGCTAATATTGTATTTATTGCAGTAACAAAAATTGAGACATAGACATGGAGGAATATGTTATAGTTGGAAAAATTAGGGTCCATGCCTCTAAAATTTTGGTCTTCGTGTTAAAAGCTTTCTAACATTTTTTTTCATTCAAAGTCTTTATTATTTTTCTTATTTAATAGCTCTTCTATTGGACTAGAAATTATTTCACTATTCTTGATGTACTTGAGAGGTGGTACCCATATATCCTAGTTTTACCTCGGATACAATCTTTGGTGGTGGAAGACTCAATATATCACTAGTTTCAAGAGATCCATCATCATCCTTTCTTTGCATATAATGTGCTCTAGTAAGGTACCAAAAGGCACCGCAAGTGTATATTTCTATAAATTGAGTATTATTTGGAGGACTTTGCGCCTCTCCAAAATTAATCTCAGCACTTGTACATGATCCTTGAATAATCCATAAACTATTCAATCATATATAGGTAGACTTCTAAGAAATTATGTATGAATTATTTAATGCATTTACTATAATTATAATAAATATTGTAGGGGAATTCTTCAAATCTAAAGGTATCATAGTATACATAAATGACCTCATTATATTACAAATTTTTTGTTTTAGACTAGTCTTTCTTATGTATTTTTACTTGGTGGTAACCTTGAAAACCTATCACAAAAGGAAAATACTACTCTCTTAGCCATTGATTATAGTACTTCTTTTGTGAGTAGTGTGGGAAAAGGATCATTTATGCAAGTTTTTCAAAAATTTATGAAGTTAGAGAAATTCTTATCTCCTCTATATTTTTTTGTTAGATGACCATTAAGCTCACCCACTCTTTATAGGTTTTATGATCCCACTATTCAACATGTTATCTAGAACTCTTATTTTAGTTTTAATTTTAAACATTGGGGTTGAGGTGGTATGGTATGTTTCCAGTATATTTTATACCTTCTCTAAATTATAACATCAATTTATTCCTCTATACCTTGAAGATCTATAAACTTATTTTGGAATGGATATTCATATTCAATTAATACCTATGTAACCTACATATTTTCCTTATCCCCTCAACAATCACCAGTTCTTGTTAATTTAGTTTTTCCCTCTCTTGTGATTTTTTCTTCTCTTGTTTTCATAGGTTGGTAAAATTATTGATACTTATTTGGATTTTGCATCAGTGATTCCATTTACCTTCCTCAACCTTTACCTTTAGGATCTTCCTCATTTTCCAATATTTCTATTTTTCTTAATCTATAACATTACAAGTGTTGGGAACCACATCCATTTTAGTAATCCATTATGCTAATTTTCTTATGCCCTGTTCTTTTTATAGTATTTCATTATCCTTTGGTCCTCTAAATTTTCCTTTTACCTCCTCCACAAGTAGGGTAATTACTTATTTCATTCTTTGTAGAATATTATGAAAATATTTTTCAACATCAAAAAATTGAAATGCTTTATCAAAATATTACTTTATCATTATTTAGTTACTTGTTTCTATCGTATTTTCCTATTTTATGTGTCATGTTTTAACAATTGGTTCCAATACCCAATAAAATAACTATACTAGTCTATGATCTCTCTCTCTCTCTCTCTCTCTCTCTCTCTCTCTTCATTGCATTTTCAACATACTATTGAATATGTTCTTATGGGTTAGTTGTACAATCATAATCTCTAATGGAGTCCCACTCCCATTCTTCATCCTATTACAAAAGGTTTCTAAACCTTGTTCCTAATGTCAAGAGTATATGGTAATATAATTTTGAAACCATGAAACACAAAAAATTAATTTCTAGGGCTATTCTTTGTTTTGGAGAAAAATAAAAAATTTAAATTCTTTAGTGTCACTTCTAGGGATGCCTATTGTGTAGATCTTTTCAAGTTCTATAATTTTAAAAAATAGGCCCAACAATCTCCTAGATCAAAGTTTATGACCTTCAAAAGCTAGAGTTACACATATTGACCAATTTATTATATGCAAATTATGACAAATCAAAATAAAAATTTAAATCGAGATAATGAAGCCAAAATAGAACTGAAAAGGAGGAAAATAGGTTCACCATAATGAAACAAAATGATGAACCAATTTCCACTCTATTTCATTCAATATGTGTGCTATATTATGCAAATGATTAACATAAATTAAATCTAACTAATACAGTAGTCATAAGGCAAGTTTTAAGAGGGTCAAATGTTGTGTACCTATTGTAAAAAGTGTTTTTTCAAACCTCATTGAGGACTCATTCGCCCTATGGCGAATGGGTCTTGGCTAGGGCTCTGGAAAATAAATTTTTGGGTTTTGTTCTTCAATGTATGCACTCCCAAATTATAGTCAGGCACTTTCGGAAAGCCGGAAATAAATCCTATAGCTTGGTTTCCATGATTTGACAACTTTCTTAGCAACTTTGACAACTTTTTTTAACTTTTCTCTCCAAATGATCTTCAACCTAAAACCTGCAATCAGACATCAAAGGAGAGAAAAATGTTGTTTTGTTAGGGAATAGGGGTTTGCCTTGGTCAAACCCCATTTTGGTAATTAAACCTTGAAATGAAATAGAAATGCATGAAGGAATGATGAATGGACAAACACTGTCGCAACTCACCACACCTTAATTGAAATCTTGGATAAAAAATCTACAACTTAGTATGAAGTGGCCTCAATGAATGTAGATCTTGATCATGAACTTTGATTAAAAATAATTTGCCTCAAGAATATGCTTGATAGATCTTGAATGTTGCATCAACACATTAGTTCAACTACACGCATGATGCATTATGCCTTTGACATGATGAAATGGATCTTGATTGCTGCAATATTCTTCAATGATCTACCCTTGAATGCCTTAGAAATGCTCTTGAAGTGCTCCTATAATGCTCTTGTGAAATCTTAGGATGCTTGAATCAAAAATTGCTAGGTGCTAGGTGAAATAGCCAAGTTGTATTTATACATATCTTAACATTAATTTCTGAAATTCAAATATCACGAGCTGACATCAAACCATGGATTTGAAATCATTAAAATACCACCAAAGACATATTTCAAGGATGAGTCCTAGGTCTAAGTGAGGACCCATTCGTTATGTGGTGAATGGGTCCTAGGCCACTTACCTAGGACACACTTCGAACAATGTGAAATGTTATGTAAAAATAGGGTCCTAGGACCTAGTGAGGACTCATTCACCCATTCACCATATGGCGAATGGGTCCTAGGTCACTAACCTAGGACACACACCTTCTAAAATTAAGTGTTGTGTAATTTCATTTATGAATGTTGGGTTTTATCCCTCATAATCTGTAATTAATTAGGCTTGGATTTGAATTAAAGGAGCCAATTAAGGCAAATTAACTTCAATTAATTAATAAAGCCTTGGATTAGTGTGAAAGTGTAAAGGTACACTTTACAACACCTTAAATAAGGCACAATTAAGTCCATTTTATTAAAAAGGGCCCTAAACTTAATGTGAATGTGTAAAACACATTACAATGTACTGCTTTAAATCAAGGCAACATTAAGCTCATTTTTATGTTAATTATTCCCAAATTAGGAAAAAGGGATAATTTTCATGTTACTACATTTTGCCCCCACTTTAATGAGCATATGACCTCATGTCAAACTCACACTAAATTAGGCATTCAAGACACGTATGTATGTGACAATGACAAAGATACACAATCATACACTATCAAAGACCAAGAAGAATCAAGCCTAGATTGTCCAACGCGATGTGGAACACATCTAAGCTATCGGTTTTGCGCTCACTATGAGGTAGCGGAACTCGAGGCTGTCCACTAGGTGAGTCTTCCAATAAAGTGGCTTAGTGAGAAATTCATGCCTATGTGTTGTCTCTCACCGTACAATGAGAAAGTCGTGCCTATGTGTCGACTCTCATCATACTACCCATACTAAAGCTATCCCCCTAATAACTTCAATAAGGCGCCACAAGGTGCAATGAAACAAAGGGTTGAAAAATGAGAGAATCATATTAGGCTCCCATACCATATCAAATCTATCCTCCCAACAACTTCAATAAGGCACCACAATTAGTCTAATAAGGTGTCTATTTTTAGCTTTTTCTATTCCTCCAACAACTTTTTCCTATTGAGCGGTGGATGCCCATCATCGTCATGATTTTTATATAATTGATCTTGAGTAATTTTTGCACAATCCACAAATCTCACCATATTCTAACTCCAACACATCTTCTCCTCCCACGATTCAACACTTCCAAATAATCTTTTGGAATGTCTTTTAAAAAAATGAGCTTGACTGATCTTTTCTTCAATATATTGAATCCAAACCTTTAATGGTTGAATTGAAATTGTGTCATGTGATCTTCCAATATCTCTTCCTCGTATTAGGTCATTCAAAAGATTTCCATCTCCAACATATCTTCCTTTACAATAATCTTGATATTTCATTAAAAATCTCTCCTCCATCTCTATCATAGCTCCAATCCTATTTATCCCCAACCCCCTAAACCGGCAACTATGTGCATCCTTTCAAGTTCCCCGAAATAGTTTCATTCTTTGTGTGTCTTCTTGATAATCCTGGCTGCCCCACAACACATCACATTCATATAAGAATGTATTTGGGTTCTCACTAGCAAAACCATGAAAGTTTGGCAAAGATCGTAAGAAAATGCTTTGCATGGCATCCACATCAGTTGGTGTGGCAATCATGAGCTCAAAAGTGGCAACTTTATTGATTGGATTCTCCACTTCTTGTTGTTCCATCCCCATCAAAACATGCCTACCCCAAGTAGTCCACCAAACGTGAGGGCAATGAACTGGTATAGTCTTAAAAACTCCCACTTCTTTATAAATGGGGTAATGACATTTGTCCAACTCTTGTTGAGTTACTCACCCCATAACTGAAAACGGGGAATATATTTTGACCGGGATGTCAAATGATCTTGTTCTTGCTCGACTTCCTGATCTTGTGTTCTTTCCCCTTCTATAGTCCTAGACAGTTTTGATCTTGAATCCAAGTTAGTCATCCTCTACGACCTCTCCTATCATATATGCACTTAATGTGACTTATCTTAGGGAGCTGGATATCCTATAGAGTCTAACTCCTGTCATTTTCAATTCATAACTTATGATAACTCCTGTCATCTTCAATTCCTAACTTAGTTCTAAGGAAAACAACTGTGGCCTTTTGACACCTACCTCCAACAATGACACCTACCCCCAACAACAATACCATAAACTATTGAGCACACTCAATATCAAACGTAATTTTGACTAGATGCTGGTAAAATTTATGCAAGATCATAAGTTTTCTTATATAATTGATGGAATGGCAGAAAATGAGCTGGATAAGAAGAATTGTTTATTCTACTTGCAAGCTATAAAGAATTAAATTAAAATTACTTTGTATCTAAGTTAAAAATTGCAATATATTACACAGAGACTTAGATTAGAACTGAACTCAATACTTACAGCACACTGCTGATAATGAGTAAATCCAAATCTGAAATGACAGTTACGTAAACACACAGAAAGAAAACATATTTATACCTTACAATTTTTCTATTGATTACATAGATGATAGAAATCGACATCAACTAAGGTTGTTGCTGCTACAAACTTCTGAAATCATAACACTCACTGATTTTACAAGAATTCACATATTACGATATCATTATTCTTACTAACTCCATCTTTTTTGTTGTCTCATTATGGAGATACCGTGTAACCTCTTGTAACATGTCTTGGAACGCCTCCTGTCATGCACAACATGACAAATTGAAGCAATTATCTTGGATGGTGCAGTTATCTTCTGTCATGGGGTTAGACTGGTTGCACTTTTTTTCATAAAAAAATATAATTCTCGTGTGATACTGATAGACCATACTCGCGGCTTCCTTTGCGGACGAGCCTTTTCTTATATCCAAACTATGCCTTCCCTCAACTCTGTGGTTCCATTTAAGGACTCTGACTTTTCCATAGTACAATATTGTCGTTGGTTCGTGTAACATAATTGGGCTCGGACTTTTAAACAGCACATTCTAAGTGTTGATTTGTTTAGGTGGTCCATCTTAAATCACATTAATAGGTGGGTCTTATTGAAGACATGAGTGTGCTTTTAGATGAGTCGCCTAAATAAGTCAATGCTTAGAATGTATTGTTTAAGCCTGATCA
This sequence comes from Sequoia sempervirens, assembly GCA_007258455.2. NCBI lineage: Eukaryota > Viridiplantae > Streptophyta > Pinopsida > Cupressales > Cupressaceae > Sequoia > Sequoia sempervirens. The sequence continues at coordinate 15,696 of VDFB02161456.1, read as the reverse complement.
CATAGCTGATAGATTACACAAAATGAGCATTAGATTTTGTAGCACAACTTATCACAGTGTCAACATAACCATAGTCTTGCGCAACTAATCATAGTGTCAACATAACTACAGTCTTGTGCAACAATCCTATTTTGCATCTTAACCAAATCAAATCTAGATTGATAGGCTATTTTATAGAACTTAAAAAGCGATCATTTCATCCATAATAATCATAGTATAAAACATAAATCAATTGATATGTATAAATAATCCCTAAAATTGACTAGCTATATTACACATTGTTCATCACCAATTCATACTACGACACAACCCCTACAAGAATCCTTAATACATGGTTTCTCAACTTCAAATAGATATTATAAGAACCTAAACATGTTCATTGTAGTTCTAACACATGAAAGGAAAACATGAAACATGAGTATAAGAAGCACACACATACAATTGAAACACAAAATACACCTTAAAAGACTCTCAAAAGGAAAGAAACCAAAAGAGTGATGATAAGTTCTCCATGCCACTAGTTCTAGTTTAGTATAAGTGATTAGGATACTTAGTAAGGCGATTAAGAGCTCCAACAATGTTAAAAAAGCTCCAAAACACTTGCAATATGCATACTACCAAACACCCTTGTTCCACTGCTTACAATGGTCAAAATGGATAATATAAAGTCTTAAGCATGATAGACCAACTCTCTAACAACCTCCAACCCCTTTTCAAGGTGTGTATGCCTTCCCTATAAACCTTCCAATATTTAAAAAGGAATATCAAACATTAGAAAAGCAAATTGAAATGCCAAGAACACTTTAAGTTCACTTTGGTCTAATACATGGTAAAATTGGTCTTTACTACAAAGAGGCAGTTTTAAAACTACTTGAGCATGAGAGTAACTCTCTAACAATTCTCAACCCCTCTACATGATGCATATTCCTTCCCTATAATCTTCTAATATCGAAAAAGGAAGATCAAGCAATAGAAAATTAAGTTGAAATGTGAAAAAAAACCCTTCAAATTCTACTTTGTGCAATATGCACAATGAAATTGTCACTTGGTGTAGAGAGGAAATTTCAATTTTTTTGTGGTGGTTTTAATTTTTTCAACTAAAAAAATTGGTGGTTTCATTACAATTGAATAATAACTTATTTTAAGCATTTGCATGTCAATTTCAAGTCATCCTTGTAATGCTATGGATCACTGTAAATATAAGAGACCAAAATATAGACTTCTTGGCAACAAAACCCTTTAAACTTACATTTCCATGACTTCTAGGAATCTTCTTAACTAAAAGTGATGTCATGACTCAAATGATGAAACATAATGATCCAAATATAAGAATCAATAAAGATGGATGAACATGAGTCAATTGGGAAGGTTTCATGATACAAAAATCATACTTAAATGAAAAGTATGTGTAGCAAGATATATTTCCAATTCTTATCACCTATGGCACCTCTTTCAAATATGATACAAAGATAAATATATTGCATTAAGAACGAGAAGTACTCAAGGAAAAAAAATTCCATATTTTTGCCCAACTTGAGGTATATTTTAGTATATATGCATCATATTACTAAAGAATTCCAATTTCTCTTTACTAGATTAAGATTAGCACAACATACTTTTATGTGTTTTAAAATATATTCGCATTCTTTGACATAAGAATGTTAGCACCTATTATTAATTAAGATGAACATAAAGGACTAATCATATGCAATTATATCTCATTTGTCATCAAGAAGAGAGTGTTGGAGTTAATATTATATTTATAGTATATAGGTTAGATAATAAGTAAACATGTTAGTTAATAAGTGCTATTATTAATTAGTATTATATTTTAGATTCGAGAGTTATTTTCTCTTAGTGAGAAGCACTAGGTGAAATACATAGATTTATGGTGGAGATTAAAAAGGCTACCATCAAATAGATCTAGAAGATTGAATTTGCAATAAATACACAATTTTAACTTGGAACCTTGTCAAATTGCAATAAATCTATAATTGTGACATGGATTTATTGATTGTTCTTTCAATGATCTAATTGCAAAATAGAATAAAAAGATCTTAGATTTGATTTCCTAGTAGCTAGCATATCTTATTTGATTTGATTTTAAAAATATCTCTCTTTATCAAATTGTAACATTCTTGGGAGGGATTCATCTTTAATTCTAATGAAGATATCCTCTTAAATTGGATACATATGCCCTCACTTCCAATAACTTTATTCTCATGGATGTCTAAGGTTGACGGCTTTTCACATTCAGTCTAAGGTATACACATCATGTTCATATTTTGTTATGTAGATTGTCATTATATAATTGATTGTATGGTTGTGATTCGAAGCTTCCCAATCTACACTAGAGATAGAAAATCTACCTTGGCGATAAGGTGAAAGGTCAAAAACCCCTCTCCATTGTGATGAAATTATTGATTTACCAATGAAAAAGTGTCTCCTTTATTTTTACTTTTTATTTTTTTCTTGTCTATCTTTATTGTTTTTTATTGATAAGGTTAATAATGGATAAAGTGGGAGAATTAGAAGTGGAGAGGCCCTCACTATTTTTCCCTTTTCTTCCAACAACACTTAGTTAGCTATGGTTGATGTAGCATTGCATTGAACTCATCGCTTTTCTTTTTACTGTGGAAAAAAATAACATGTATGGCTTGTACACACCGAGTTTTGTATACCTCATATTTTGCACAAAAAACCACAATAGAGAATCGTATGTAGAGGAAGAAGTTGATCTTGTCAAGTTTGCAATGCCCTTTTATTGTAGGCATGATAGGATCTCTTGCACATCTTGTGTGAATTTGAAGATTCACAATAGAAGCAAAGTGATGCACAAAAAATAATCCTCAACAAGCCCATTGTTATGGAAGCCTTCAACTCCCCCATCCTAAATTTAATAAAAAATGTTTACATGTTTTCCTCTTTGAGGAAATAAGGAAAATCACTTGGCACAATTTTTCTTTATTTTATATTGAATAGATAATGAAGCCAAGATAATATGTAGTTTGAAAAGTGGAATCATGTGAGGAAAGTTGCTAGTCTTATCATTGAGTACATAAACAAGATCAAAGTAATAATTTTTTAATTCTTACTCTTGACAATGGTTACATAAAAGATGAGACAAATTCACCACCCTCCTCCATTACCCAATGCCAAAAGAGTGAGGCACTTCTCTTTTAAATTTTTTATATATTTGTGTACAACCACATATATAAATTAAAAAATGTTGTATTTGGTAAAAGAAATAATATTTTTATCTTTGTGGATGCCAGGTCATCCCATAATCGGGTTACACTTTTGGCCAAACTTGACATTGAAATCAACATTTTTTAGAGAAAACTTCACTTTCGACACTTATAGTAGGTAAACTATTAGGAATTTGAAAATGATGTAAACTAGTGATTTGTGAGATTTTGTCTATAGATTTTAAATATATTTTTTAAAAAAAATTGAAATTAAATCGTAATTTTCTGCATCTTCTTTGATAATTAGTTCTTAATAGTAAACAACATATTTAAAAAGTGGTGTGTACTTTGGCTCACATAACTTTTTTCTACAAAGGATAAAATTTTGATTCTTTTGAATTTAGGTTGGTAACACAAGTATCTAGTGCTTTCATTTTGTTTCATAGCATTTTTTTTGAATATTTTTTATTTTAATTAAGTTTTGAAGTAAAACATTTATAATTTGGACATAGGTGCACTTGAGCTTGCATAAATTTTTGGCATGTATTGAAATTATTTTTCTTTTTTGTTGGAAGAGGGACATCAATACCTAGTGCATATATATTTTTTCAAATTTTTTCCTCAAATTTACTATTTTTTCCACAATGATTTTTCATCGAACTTGATGTTTGGTGAAAAACCTATGTATAGTAAAACTAAAAAAAAAAATAAAATATAATATATTAAATTTATAGTTGTTGGAAAGAACATTTCAATCATTACAATCATCCAACTTGGTTTATCAAGTTGACTCCATTTTCACCTCCTTCCCAAGCGATAGTAAAAAATGCATAAATTTTGAAATGGTGGAGGGGAAGGTGAAAAAAAAGGGGTTCATTGAACCCCCCTACATTGTAAGGGGGTTCATTAGAAGGGGGTGGTTCATTTGAATCCCCTTCATTAGAAGGGGTAAACCATTTTAATTTTTTATGGAATTTCTAATTTTTCTTCATTAGAAAATTGTAACCCACTATTGTGGGTTTATCCATGCATAATTTAAGTGGTTTTGTAAACTTAGTAAAAAATTAATGTGCCTTGAGCAATCTTCGTTAGTAAACTTCTATGGGATTTCTTTTATAGAATTTATGGGTTTAACAAAATAATAAAAATAAGTAAGCCCATATCATTCAAGAAATTAGTTTTTCTTAGAAAGTCACCAATAAAATCAGATTTGAAATCATATAATTATTAGTCTTTGAAATTTTGGATATTATTTCTATGCATTTTAACAAATAAAAATAAATCTAGGAAAACAAGGAAAAGTAACCCCTCTCTAAGAACATTGTATCAATCTTGACTTGATTTTTATGTCACTCATATACTGGTTCAAATATGTTCCAACTCTTATCAAGCATGCCCACGCATAATATAAATTACCTCTATTAATATTCAAAAGAAATTATAAACCTTTCCAATCAATAAACTCATCCACATTTTGGACAACTAGTAACTCATGAATACTATAGAATTTTTTATTATCAGTTTTTACATTCTTTTGTGTTGTCCTAATTACCAAGATGAGTGACCATACATTATAAATTAGTATTCATTCTTCAATTAAGCTTTTGTGGGTAGGAGAATTAGTCTGTCAAAGTCATATAAGGTCAAACTTGGTCCAAACATACATTTATAATTAGAAGTTGTTCTTCAATGAAGTTTCTCTTAGTAGGGAAATTAGTTTGCAAAGTCACATGAGGTCAAACTTGGATGAGTAAGCATACATTTATAAATTAGAAGACATTCTTTAGTTAAGTTTCTATGAGTAGGAAAATCGATCTGCCAAAGTCACATGACATCAAACTTGGATGATGCAGAGCAAGGAGGGGAATCTTTCTACAATCATAATTAAAGCCTTTTGAAACAACTTTACAACCCTTTAAAGCCTATCTCCTCAACTCTTCACAATTTCTTTTAGTTTCCCATGTAGGTCTATAGACCTAGTTTATTGTGTATATCTTGCAAAAAAATTTACAAACCCACAAACCAAATGGAATTCCTAATACCCATTAAGGTCTTCAAAAATATATCTCAAAACATCATGACTTTTGGAACAAATCCATCAAACTGATGCTTCTACACTATCCCCTTAAGCTAATTAGGCCTAATTTACAAAGCAACACTCCTTTAAACACCTTTCCAACCCTAAAGCTTGATGGAAATTCTTTAACTAGCATCCAAAACCTCTGAATTAACAATTTTTAGGAAGTGGAACATTTGCCAAGGCAACAAATTATCAAACCCTTGTTTTAGGTTGCTCCAAGCTTGAAATGGTGAGGGTTTATTGGAAATCCAACCTCCAGACCTTTCCCCACTGTCTCAATGCCTCCAACACATCAAAATATACCTACCAATGCTTCCTAAACCTTCACCAATCCTTTAGCTCTGAAATTTCATCAAACTTCTATCTAAAACCACCATTTTTAAGCCCAAAACACATACAAAACACCTAGGGAAGCACTCAAATCTTAACCAAACACCCTCCCTACTCAGGAAAACCCAGTGGACATCAAAATCCTACCCTAACTCACCCATTCAAACAAGCTACAGGGATATATAACGGTGGAATGGGTGTTCAATCCATTTAATACAACTTCAAACCCTTGGAAACAGGGTTCTTACCCGTTAACAGAAAATTGCTTGTAGATTACTCAAATCGCAATGAAATTGTATCAACCAAAACCAATTACTTCCTAATTCATATATCTATCATCTATAATGCAAATTGGATCAAATACATATGGTATGGGGTCGTACAATGGCCTGCAATAGTACTTTATCAAGAATTTATGAGAAAACACAAAATTTTCAAGAGCTTTTTATTGTTTCATCCAATCAAAACTCCAACAAACAGACTACATCGAGTTTCTCCAACATTTAAAGACTCCTCCCTCCAAAAAAAACTACCAAAGCTAACTTCAAACAACCATTTGAATCCACTTGACTATTGGCAAATTCCAAAAGTTGCATTTTTGCACTTTTGACAACATTGCATTTTTACAACTTTTGCAAGTTTTACAATATTTTCCCAATGAACCCCTAATGACTCAAGATACATTATGAATTGTCTATTATGACCTTATTTAATTGAAAAAACTCAAAACTCCCCTAAAACCTATCAAAGACCAAATTTGCAAACTGACCTTGGTGCCCCTACACCTTTGGCCTAATCTACCTCTAGGGGATTTGAAATTTGGTGGATGTAATAATCAAGGAGCATACTATTATCCTCACCAATTGATTTCAACCAATTAAACTATAACCCTTTCACAACTTTAATATCTTTTTAATATTATAATAATTTATTTTCTTACTTTTTTTGTAAATTGGGGTAAGCATTTTTCACTAGAGCTATGAATTGGTGAGGTCACATATGGGGAAACTAATCTCCAATAAGAACACTCAACAATAACACCATATTAAGGGTTTGAACCTTGGTGGCAAGAACCACAATGCCATGATTTAACCATCACACAATGCCATTATCAGAAATTTAATCTTACTTTAATATTCCTTAATGGTGTTAATTTCATTCTCATCTTCAATACTATTTAAAAATATTGGATGAAACTAGCTTTTTTTTGTTCTCAATTCATGACTTTAGATTCAATTAAAATACCATTTTATTATTTTTCAAGATATTTATGTTATTTGATTATTTCATATTGATTGTGTCAATCACAATACAACATAGTATACTACATATAGAGGTTTTGTGCACAAATTATTCCATCTCTCTATTGTATCTTATGACAATTAATGATGTCCATTTATTTCCTAAATAATGAAAGAATTAACTTTCACAAAAGGAACTCAAACTGTTGAATAATGTAAAGTATATATTCATTCCCAAGAACTTGGAGTGTATGTTCACCATCACTCATATGAGTTATTTGAGTTGCTTTAGGCATTTTTATATTTCTAAGAGAGAAGTTGTATTGATGTAACTCTATTGAAGAATTAATACAAGCTCTGGATCTCTTTGCATGTGGATTTCTTACATCAAGGGTTTCTCCATGTATATCTTTTGTAATGGTTTGCATTTCTTGTTCAGATATTTCCATTTCCATTTCCATATCTAATATATATAATTATTATGTACTTGAATACTTTGAATTTGCAACATACTTTCACTTGTAAGTTATATCTTATTTCTACAATTTGAACATGTAAATATAAATTCATCATCTCTTATAAGATGTGCTTGTCAAAATTCTATTCTATGTAAAAAAGCTAAGATTCAATGTGTTATTGGACTAAAGCACCTTATGTAATGGACACAAAAAAGAATTGCAGTGCCTACTCAAAGCACAAAAGTGATACAACTCTTGCAAAATATAGTAGTAAGATTCTATCAAAATATTGTTCGTGGTTAATTGTTGCAAGTATTTGCCTCTTATTCATCAATATGTTAGAAGAGAGCCTCTTTCCTAGGTATTCTATTGTTGGAAACACTATACAAATGTGTTAAAAGGAGAGGGTCACACTAAGATTAGAAGGTTGCTTTGTGAAATGAGCCTTGTAGTTAATTATGCCAAATAATTAGTGTGCTTCTTAATATACAATAGCTAGATCCTTCTCAATGATCCAGTGTTATCACAATTGATTAAAAGTCAATAAAATAATTGATATAGTTAATGCCCAGCCAACACACCTCTAAAAACTATATGGAAAGGAAAGAAAGGCTTTCATATAAAGAATAATGTTGGGTTTTACATAGATTTTGTGTTCTATTTGAAAAAAATGAAGCATAGGATGATTCAATGCAAATCAAAGTAGGTTGTTTTTAATTCATCTATTTGTGAGTAAACCCTTTCAATGAAGGCCTATATCACTTGGTTGGTTAAAATCTTTGGCAAAAATCATTCTTGTTGGAACTTAGAACTTTAGAACTTCAAAGATTTTTTTATATTCATATTATATTGATTATTTTTAAATTCGTATTTGTAATATGGGGAATCATACTTAATATTTTTTACATTTGAATATGGTTATATGATATTTTTATGTTTTTGAGATACTTTTGTGCATGGATAACATTAATTGGACTTTTAAAGTCTTGCATGCAACATTAAGTGGATAAAAAGTAATAAAGAGGGAATGATACTTAATGTTTTTTACATTTGAACATGGTCATACAATGTGTTTATGCTTTTGAGATACTTTTGTGCATGGATGACATCAATTAGGTTTTGAGAGTTTTACATGCAATATTAGGTGGATAAAAAGTAATAAAGATAGGGAACATTAGAGACATTAAGGGTGGAAGAATCTTATCATTTTGAGTTAGCTTCTCACTCAAAGATGGTACTTTACGAGAAGCACAAATTCTATAGTTGTGTCCCTTCTTGAAAAAATAAGGGCTTGGTAGTTTCATGTAATGTTTCTATGGATAGTTGAGTATTTCTTGACCCATAAACTTGGTGATTTATATTTAATGATAGTTGAGTATGTTTCTATTCATAGATATGGAGGTACCTATAGATAGGTGAATAGATCTTAATTCATATATAAGAAGTATTGTTGTTGTGGATAATTTCTTGTATGTCTCAATTCACAAGTATTGTTGGAAAATAAAGACATCCACTAATGCAACTAGTTAGGTGTGTTTTGGGTGGTTGAGATATTTGGTGGAGACACTTCATCAAATTTCTAGATGAGCTATTGTGTTTATTCCATGTAGTGTTATTTCCTTTATTCAAATTGATGTAAGAGGCGGAAGTTTTGGAATTAATATCACATAAATAGCATGGCCAAAGATTCTCTTTGTATCAATATAGTTTTTCTTGTCCTTTACTACTAGAAAAATCTATAGGGTGAATTTTCATTTTCTATTGGTCATGCTAATTTTGCATTTATTGCAATAACAAAGGTTGAGACATGGACATGGAGGGGTATATTATAATTGGAAAAATTAGGCTCCATGACTCTAAAATTTTGGTCTTCCTGTTAAAAGCTTCCTAGCATTTTTTTTCATTCAAAGTCTTTATTGTTTTTCTTATTTTATAGCTCTTCTATTGGACTAGAAATTATTTCATGGTTCTTGATGAACTTGAGAGGTGGTAACCCATATATCCTAGGTTTACCTTTGATACAATCTTTAGTGGTGGAAGACTCAATTTTATCACTAGTTTTAAGGGATCCATCGTCATCCTTTCTTTGCATATAATGTGCTCTAGTAAGGTACCACAATTGTATATTTCTATAAATTGAGTGCTATTTGGAGGACTTTGAATCTCTCCAACATTAATCTTAGCACTTGTACATGATCCTTGAGTAATCCATAAACTGTTCAATCATATAGGTAGACTTCTAAGAAATTATGTATGAATTATTTAAATGCATTTACTATAATTCTAATAAAATATTGTAGGGGAATTCTTCATATCTAAATGTATCATAGTATACATAAATGATCTCCATTATACTACAAATGTCATTTTAGACTAGTATTTTTCATACATTTTTACTTGGTGGCAACCCTAAAAACCTGTCTCTAAAGGAAAGTACTTCTCTCCTAGCCATTGATTCTAGTGCTTCTTTTGTGAATAATGTGGGAAAAGGATCATTTATGCAAGAATTTTTAAAATTTATGAAATTGACAAAAATATTTTTTTTGTTAGATGACCATTAAGCTAACCCACTCTCTATAGGTTTTATGATCCCACCAATCAACATTTTATCCAACTCTTAGTTTACTTTTACTTTTACATTGGGGTTGAGGTGGTATGGTATGTTTCTAATATCTTTTATAACTTCTTTAAATCATAACATCAATATATTCCTTTATACCTTGAAGATCTATAAACTTATTTGGAAATGGATCTTCATATTCAATTAATACCTATGCAACCTACATCTTTTCTTTTCCCCCTCAACAATCACTAGTTCTTGTTAATTTAATTATTCCCTCTCTTGTGATTTTTCTTCTCTTGTTTTCATAGGTTGGTAAAATTATTGATACGTATTTGGATTTTGCATCACTAGTTCCATTTCTCCTTCCTCAACCTTTACCTTTAGGATCTTCCTCATTTTCCAATATTTCTATTTTTCTTATTTTATAAAATTACTTGTTGGGAACCACATCCATTTTAGTAATCCATTATGTTAATTTCCCTATCCCATGTTCTTTTTGTAGCATTTCATTATCCTTTTGTCCTCTAAATTTTCCTTTTACCTCCACAAGTAGGGCAATCACTTATTTCATTATTTGTAGAATATTATGCAAATGTTTGTCAACATCACAAAAATTGAAATGCTTTATTGAAATCTTACAAATATCATTATTTAGTTTATCTCTCTCTCTCTTCTCCATTGCATTTAACATTATTGAATATAAACGGCGGTTAGTTGCGGCCAATCACACCCTACCGAAATCTCAATTCTATCTTCATCCTGTTCCAACCCCGTGACCCATTGCTGAGAGGAGACTTTCTAAACCATGTTCGTGGTCAATTTCGGTTTATTCTTTGTTTTGGAGAAAAATGAAAATTCTAAACTTTTTAGTGTCACTTCTAGGGATGCCTTTGTATAGATCTTTTTGAGCTCTATAATTTAAAAAAATAGGCCCAACAATCTCCTAGATCAAAATTTATGACATTCAAAAGTTGAAGTTACACATATTGACCAATTTATGATACATGCATTATGAAACATCATAAGAAATCTTTAAATAGATATAATGAAGCCAAAATGGAATGTTTGAGTTGGTTATTGGATTATGATATGCTTATTATTGGTAGAAGGAATATGTTATTTTTATCTTTTGAATGCATCTTGAGATTCAAGTGTTGGTTTTCTAATTAGATATTTGGTACCAATTTTTTGGGTGGTTTTATCTCATGGTTTTGTAATTGTCATTTGATGGTGTTGTCCACTATTTTTCCTATTTATAGGGTGCTTGAGATGGAGGTATTGATAGTGAATTTGTAAATACTATATTATGTTCTTGAAATTACTCCAAATCTTTAGTTGATGATACTTTTGTAAGGATTTCTCTACAAGTGTATTATAATTGTGTTTCTAAGATTACTAGATAATACTTTGAGCTACTTTGGAGTGGATTTTTTCTACCAAAATAGTTTTCTCCATGTACACTTGTGTTGTGATATTTTTATATATATTATGTGTGTTTCTCCCTTGTTTATTTTTAATGATCTAAAATTTACATAATGTTTCCCTCTAAGATTAGTTTAGGAAGTAATTTCATGTGTCATGCTTCCTTTTATTTAGTATTGGAGCTTAATCAACTTGGATTCTATGTGTTGGGTAGAGGGATTTTTGTACTAATATTTGTTTGATTTCAAGAGCTTGTGTAAAAGGGTTTGAAGATTATTAAAGGAAGAGACAACAAGCACATGTAGAATAGAAATAGAGAAGTTCCTAGGCACAACATTTGAGCATTGGAAGTTTAAGATGTAGGATATGCTTGTGTATAGAGATCTTTGGGATACGATTTTTGGATCCAAACCTATTTCTATGTCACAAGAAGACTAGAACAAAATGGATAGAAAAGATAAGGGTCTCATTATACTTCATTTAGTTGATTTAGTGTTGTTGAATGTATATGATGAGACCATCACAACACTTATTTATAATAAATTGGGAGCCTTAGGAAAGAGTATGGTGGCTCTATGGTTAAACACATAAATATATTAAACATGGTTGTACCCTATTACACTCCATTGGAGTAAAAATTAAAGAATACCATTGCATGATCTTGTTGTGTTCTTTAGTAGATTCATGGGACCACCTTGTTATAGCTACAAAATCAGAATACCCCCATGTTTCTGATACTATTTACTACTATTGTCTGCTTTATATGTTAGTGTGATACTGAATTGTGATGGTGACTGATTCATCGTTTTGGTGTGTGTGGTTGTGTGGTTTAATTGATTGCTTCAATTGATATTTTTATTGTGATTTATGATACTCTATATGTAGGGTTTGGATTATTTTATTAGGTAATGCTTTCTCTCTAATGTTTTAAATGTCGATGTGATAATCGTATGGTGATCATGTGATTTGAATTCTGTGTTACTTTATAATGCAATGGTTTAGTAATTAGTTATGATGCAGTAGTTAATTAGAATATTATCTTATGATCAATTTGTTAGAAATGTTAGTTGTTATGGATATTGTAATTGTTAGAATAGATTAGGTGAGAGGACAGTGTAGCATCACTCGTTCACGAATGCCCTGCTACACTGCAATTCCTTCTCACAGTAGGATGTTGATTATATATTTATATATACATGTGCTACTTGACGTTTGCTTGGATGTAGGATTGCAGGATTAAGTCTCGATTCCACCTGCTTCGGCAGGACAGGGCGAGCAATAAACTAGCCCAACGGGTAAAAATGTTGAAAAAGGGAGTAGGTTTGGAAGCGTCCCCGTCCCAAGTCCGTCGTCTGTTGTGAGTCATATTATGACTGTAGTTTTCGTTCTCGTTGTTTGTGTAGTTTGTTTTGTTGAGGTATTCAGTTGATTTATAGTTCATGTTTATTTAATTAACCTTATTTTTATAGGATAATGGATTAAAGTTGTTTAGTTGGTTGATTTAATTGTGTGTTAGTTGAATATTAAATTTAAATATATTATAAATTAAAAAGGTGATTTAATTTATTTAAAAGAGAAAATAATTATTTTTAATTAATAATGTTGACAATAATTAAATTAAATAATTATTGTTGAAGATAATTAAATAATAACTTTTATTAATATTAATTTAGCATAGATAATATCTGGTTTAAATAAATTATTTTAAATAAAAACTGTAGATAAATTTGTGCTTTTAAAAGCTAAAAAGGACCAATAGGAAGGGGGCTTTTTGTGAAAAGAAAGCAGATGTGCTTTATGGAGTTTTATTTTGATTTATTATTTTTTTTTTGGGGGAAGATTATTCACACACAGAACTTCTACTTTGTTGTTCTGGGATCTGAAAAGGAAAAATAAAAGAAAAAAAGAAAAGAAAAGAATTTTTGGTTGTAAACTTTGGAGAAAATAATTGATTGAAGATAGATAGATTCGAAAAAAGAGCTGCAGGGGGGCAATTGAGAAGGAACTACAGGAGGAATTCGAAAGGTTGCAGAAGGGATTCTTCTTCAGACGAAGGACTCCAGGTTCTTCCTTTGCTATTTATTATTTTATTGTGCTTTGAATAATACCTGTTGATGCATGTATTGAAAAATTTATAGAAAGAAATTCTATGGTTTGAAATTATATTCGAATAAAACCCTTGATTTTCTGTTGAAAACATTAATTAATTTGTTCTGAAATTCTTTAACTTAGTAGGGAAAATTATTGTTTGAAATAAAAATCGTGTTAGATTGAAGGTTGAGTTTGCATGCAGATCTATATTAGTAGGGAAAAATCTATCGATTATGATTTGAAAACCGTAGTTTTTGAGAGGAAAACTATAGCAAAAATCCTCTGAAGTTCTTCATTATAAAATGTAATTGTTGAAATAATTGTGTTGAAAAAGAAAATTATTATTACTATGAATTGAAATTTATAAGTCTAATTTCTTCTTAAATTTGTTTGAGAAAAACAATTCTCTGTTGAATCACTTGTTCATATATATTTATGTTTATGCATTGATTTTATTTATATATATATATATAAATAATATATATATATAATATATAATTATGTTCTATTCAAACAAATATCTTATCCTGTGAAAATTGTGAACCTGTGTTTCTCTATTTTCGTGCCCGTTCTGGGCGATGAAAGTTATTAAATTTTTTTTGAAAAGTATAATAAAATTTTAAAAAAAAATTAATAGGTAAATTTTAATAAATAAAAATTTTTGAATTGGGGAATGGGGGCCGGTTGGAGCCGTACCCCCCACGGCCCCTGTGGCTGGCCTTGGCAGCCACCACGGGCTGCACACAACAGCCCAAGCTACGCACGGTAGCCTAGGCTGCTGGTCGCAGCCTATGGTGGGCCGCGGCCAGCCAGGCTGTCCCCTGTGGTACCGCGCGTACCACAGGGACAGTGATTTATTTTTTTTAGTTTATTTTTGTTTTTTTATTTTTTTGTACTTTTTATTTTATATTTTATATATTATTTTAATATATATTATATATTTAATTAATATATATATTAATATTATTTAATATATATATATATTAATTTATATATATTATATATTATTTAATATATATATTATTATTATTATTTGTTATTTGTTATATATATTGTATTAAAATATAATTTGAAAATAGGATAGTTATTGAATTTTGTAAGATACCTTTGGTAGAACGACTTTTGCAAAAGTATTTTATCTTTACTATGTATTTTTGTTAATGATTTAAAATATATATATTTGTGTAAGTTGTTATGACATATAATATATATTTTAATGTATGAGTATATACATTTTTAGAATACGATATATTGATATTTTGAATTAATTGGATAATATTTTACAAGTATGCAATGACATAGGTTGATTGAGAAAATTAAAAAATAGAATCAAATTGTGCTTTGAATGTGACCGATTCCTCTTGAGCAATAGATTTAGTTATAGATGAAATTTGTTTGTTATTTACAAGAAGTTTTATGGTATCGTTTATGTAACTGTTTTCTCTCAAGATTATTCATTTAATTTGTCATGGTTTTCTGTAATTTGGGTTTAGGTCTTGTCGAGAACCCTGGAATCAATGTATTCAGTTATAGGAGTCTAAGTCGTGTTTAGGACTTCTAGAGGCGAGGATTTTGTATTTGTGTTCGATCTTGTATTTTGATGTTGTCCATATGTTTTGGCTACGGATGTGGTATTGATGTATACTTGGATTGTATCGTTTATGAATGTCATACATGTGATTTTGGGCGAGAGAGTTGTGCCTCGTGATTGAGCCATTGTTGGTTTGGTTTTTCCTTGTTGATATAATCCTGTGAGTTGGATATTCTTGTGCTAGAGTGTCTAGAGAGAGTGGCTCTAGTGGGGGCCGGCGCACAAAGGGGCTATCAGGGTAACCCACGTAGAGTTAGTTTAATCAGTGATAACTTAAGTAATAAACCACGGGTGGGGATTAAACATTAACAAGATAATTGTGAAGCCTCGTCCACCTGTTAGTGCTATCATAGACTAAAGGGGACTGAGAAGGCCGTGGTTGGCAAGGTCATTACCTTGTCCTCACGAAAGGTCAATGACTCTGCATGAGTGACCCTATGGAGCGGCGCCTTGAGATAGGCCGTCTGGAGAACCATAGATGGAAGCGGCACCTTAACTGGGTTGTCTGGAGAATCCATGTAGAGACGGAGGCGACACCTAGTGATAGGTTGTCTGGAGAATCCATGTGAAACCATGCGATGACACTCTAATCTAACATTCTGTTTGTGTTGATTTACTGAAGTCCTCTAGAAGTGATTTATTGGTTTGTCTTTGGTTATTGTTGGAAGTAGTATTTGATATTATGTCTTGAGTTTCGATATTGTGTCTTGAGTTTCATTGATGTTGTGATTA
>VDFB02161455.1:213843-263156 GCA_007258455.2 Sequoia sempervirens | reverse complement strand
GCTTCTTTATGCCTTATTTGGTCCTATTTTGCAACCACAATCCTTATTTCATGCAGATATTTTCAAGGATAATCCAAACACCTATCTAATAACCTATCATAATTTAGATATTTTGGATTGTATGGCCCATATTTAGTGATTCGGGACTCATATGCTACCATGGGTGTATGGGTCACACCTAAGTTTCAGGGCCTAGTCCTGAATTTGACATAGAACTTAGCATTTCTTGAAATTTGTGTACCAAGCCTAGGATATTGGGACTCCTATGCCCCAGCTAGTGTATGAGTCCTTCTTAGCTTGGACCTATTTTGAATTCAAATTCTTAGTAGGATTTTATCGTCCTAGATCTAATGTCAGCTTGTAGTGTTGTAATTTTAGGAAATTTAGCATAAACAAGTATAAATACAAGGTTATTTCACATATTTTCTCCTAGAAAGTTTACAGACCACCTATAATTTCAATTATATGATCACAAGAGCATTCAAGAGTTTATTATCAAGAATTTTGGAGCTATATTCAAGATTCAAGCATCATGTCAAAGTCAACATGCATCATGTTTTTTTTTTAGATAACATTTGTGTTGTAGGTATTTCATGATTCAAACAAGCATTCAAGTCAAGACCCATAACATACAATCAAGAGTCTAGATCTACATTCATGCTAGATATTTCACACAAGATCATAGCCTTTATTCCAAGGGTTTGGTGAGTTACAACATATCTTTTTTGTTCATTCATCATTCCTCCATTCTATTTCATTTTAAAGTTTGATTACCAAAACAGGGCCTGACCAAGGAAAACCCCTATCCACTAACACAGAAACATTTTTCCCATCTTTTATGTGTGATTTGCAGATCTAGGTTGAAGATCCATTGAAGAGAAAGATTGATTTTTTTTCAAAGTGTTCACCTTCCTTGCAAGATTACGAAAAGTCACCTATAGGTAGGAATTCATAGTTTCAGACTCAGAGATTGGAAGGGAGAGAAGCTATAGAAGAGCACATTAGAGGATATAAAAATTTCAAATCAACCTTGATACTAGGACTAAATCGCCACTTGTGGCATATGAGTCCTAGTATACCAGTTTTTAGACTTTTTCTATAGATCCTGGTTTACGAGTTGTAGATTCCAGTTTTGGCTCAAAAACCCTAAATCGGGACTAAATCACCCCTACTAGCATATGAGTCCCAATGTACTCCAAAAATAATAATTTCAAGATTGTAGACCTTATTTCAAGCATCTTTAGTTTTCTAGGTGCACCTTTGTTTATCTCCAATTTTCTATTCTGATTGAAGTTCATTTTCTAGGTCAAATAGTTAGGTTTTGCATGTTACTTACATTTCTTATCTTTCTAAGCCCTTTCTTAGTGGTGAACCCCCTTTTTATCTTTAATCACACCCTAGGAGACCTTATATTAGATCTATTTCCCTAATTCCATCCCTAGATTGAGATGTCTAGGGTTTCCTTGAATGAACTAGAGCAAAATAGGGTCCTCTAAGTTTTCCATCTCCTAAAAGGTGGAAAAAGACTATTTCCTTATGTTCATATGGAAACTCATTTAATTTTCCTCAATTTTTGCATGAATAATTTGGGCACCCACGAGAAAGTTGTATAACTTTTTCTATTTGGTTCACTATTCTGGTGGAGTGGAAAAGCCATAATGCATCTATTCTTGGCCTAATCTTTCCTAGGAGTGTTTTGGAGGTTGTAAATGCATATTTAATATTTTATTTCTTGATTTTTGAGAGTTATTCTAGGTTGGAGGCATTGCAATTCTTGGGAGTTACATTTTGGATGGAAATGGAAAAAAGGAAGGCATGCCAATAGAGGAGGGATTCAATATTGCATTTCAAAATGAGGAGTGGAAGGAGAAAATAATAGATTTTTGTCCAAGGGATGTTGGAATCTATTTTGTTATAGGTATGAGGGTTTGAAGAAAGAAATATAAATTTTTGATATCATTTTGCAAGATAAGAACAAATGTAGTTTGGATATTGCCACTATAGGTTGTGGATTGAGTTTGTATGTGAAGGGAAAACATGGTTTTTGATGTAGTTTGTGAATTTCCTATCATAGATAAATTTGAGTCTCATTTATATTGTTGTACATCAGTCCATGAGACTGATTTATTTGTTGTAATCAAATTTTTAGAGGGTTTTATATGCATTTCTAAAGTTTGGAAAAACTATGATAAAGAAGTTGAATATAAACACTATAATCTTGTTGCAATTTTTTGCACATTAGTTTTTTTTCTTGTTGAAGTGTTTGATATCAGATTTGAAGGGGGAGTATCCATCCTTTATCAATCTTAACTTCCTTTATTAGTTGTATAGTTCCCTAAGTTGATCTTAAGGAGGGTGTTGGAGTAAAGAGGTCATCACCTGATAATTAATTAATAATTAATTAATTATTAGATACCTTTTTACTTAAATTACTTAGCTAAATTTGGGAGTTTCTTTTTTATATTAGATTGAGCTAAATATAGATCAAGTTGTCTCATTGCATGAGATTAAGACACTTTTCACAATCTAATCAAATCCTCATCTAGAGTTTTCTTTCTTATTCTTTTATAAACATTCACCTTCATTATAATCATCCATTTAGGTTATTGCATTAATATTATTTCTTAGGTTGTTGAGCACACAATCATGCTTTTATCTCTCTTTTGTGATAGGATAATTTCTTGCAGGTGATTTCTAGGAGCTATGGGGACCAATCATCAAATCTAACATTATCTTCTATCTATATCTTATTTGTCTTGATATCCTTCCAATAGAATCATATTGTCCATCTCTTTTTATCTCTATCCTATGACTATTTCTCTTCTCTTCTTTAAATATTTCTCACTTAGGTTGATTTTTTCACTTCTCCCCTTTGTAATATCTCTTCCCATATCTAGGGGATTAAAATCAGATGTCTCTCTTATTATCTCCTATCTTTCTACTAATTATTGATCCTTTCTTATTCACTTCAAGATAGCCCATTTTCACTCTCCTAGTGACCCCTATTTCTCCTAATCACCATATTGGGAGAACTACCTTGGTTTCCTCCCTTGTTCTTATCTTATCTCTTGATTCTTATTATGAAATCACTCATTCACCATTCAATATAAGGGTAATTACCTCTATATTCCTCATTTCCCATCCATATTATCATGACATTATATTGATCACTTACTCCTCATTCCTTTTCCTCTACTAGGAGAATGATCTTGGTGTCACCTCTTTCTCTTGGTCACTAATATATTGATACTTGATCACTTGGAACCATGAATCATTTTTCTCCCTTGTGTTCCCACTCTCTTTTATATCCTAGGGCCATCTCAAAAAATGATCACCTACTATATTATTCATCTTATTTTTCATTATATCCTCTAATAAAAATATGATTTTTTTCCTTTTTTCCCTTTAACTATTTTCCTTAAATTGATTAAATCTTATAATCATCAATATTTCAAAATTAATTTTAAGGGGGGAAGTATAACATATATCTATATTTATCTCACTTTTATACTTGATCATGACCATGATCATTTTCCTATCATATAAACTTGGGATTAACCTAATTTGTTATCCAATGGGTGGTTACCATAAAACTATTGTTGATATTGTTAAATTATTTTTACATATTTTTGTGGCTACCACTTATAGCCAATGGTAGAAATTCAAATCCATGGGTGCAAAGCTTAAATATAACAGTGGATCCTTTAACACCATTTTACAATTTAAGATTTTTCCATTTTTATGATTATCATTATTTGTAAATTTTACTTTTTAGACTATCCTTGCCCTTGGTTGGCTATCTTACAATCCTTACCATTATAACTATAAGAGTTGGTATAGAATGTTCAATACCATGCAATATTTGGCTATGGAGTAAGTCACATAAGATCTAGTATCTTCAATGAAAACACAAGAGAGACCCAACATGAGAGAAATTTTATATTATATCAAAGGATGCAAAGGAAAAATATGTATATCATTATTAGATTAATTTTTATAACAGGGTATGTGCAGGACCATGATGGTCCAAAAAGTGGTGATATGATGGGTATGTGTAGGGTATATGGTTGACGATTTTTTTAAACCCAAAATTGATGAAACGAAAAGGATTTTTAAAGGAGATTCTCAGCTTTCCACCAATATAAATTATGCTTTACTTTGAATTTAATAAATAATTATTATTCATTTTCTATTTGAATTACAACCAAAGTCCCGATTGATAGGCTAATTGGAAACAAATTTATAGCTTTAAAATGGTATCACATTTTTGGAATCTGAAACATGTGTCACATTCTATGCTTCAGATACCTATAGGAATAAAAATAAATTGAATTTCAAGTTTGACCAAGTTAAGGTGGTTAGACATACAAATTTTTATATTTTTAAAAGTTGTAATAAAAAAAATCATAATTCATTAAACTAGTATGAATAGGACCTAATAAGGAAGCTAGTTAGGTAATATAATTTATACAAACCAATAATAGCCATTGACCAATTTCTACTATTCCTATGTCTAATTTCTAATTTTATTTCACATATACTAAGGTTCCTTCTTTGTGGGTCATACATAATATTTTCTCTATAGATAGATCTCTATAGATACCCCTATAAAAGAAAGCATTTTAAATTAATACATTTATTAGGTTTCCCTTAATTATGATAATGTGTTATGATTCATTTAGTTATATTAGTGATTTTATGTCTCAAAACCTAGTATACCTTGTCTAGTTTCTATTTCCTATATATCTATTGGGTAGTATTGATCTTGTATGTGTATAGTGATTATAATACTTGTATGCTTTATAAGATTATATATAACTGAATGAAGGTCAAAGAAAAAAAAATATTGATATATATATTTTGGTATTGTATCCTTAATATTTACATGATTGTATATGTTTCACAATGATTTTACTTTATTATTCGTATTCCCCTTAGTGTGACATTAGACTGGTAAAATCAAAGGAAAATGTAATAGTATAAACTACATTCTTTGAAAATTTTATTATCATTTTTGGTAGAAATTTTAGGTGTTTCCACCCTTTTTCATTTTTATTACTCCCTAACCCTTTTTTATCCTTTCTCTATCCTTGTGTGCCCCTTTCCACACCTAGTATATCCTTATTGAGGTTTTATTATATGCACTAGTTAAGAAAGACTCTTCTATAATATTTTTTTTAGGTTTTCTTATTATTTATTTATTTAAAGATGATTTATGATAGGTCACCATACTAAAAATTGTGTTTAAGACATGATGTAGCTATAGTGAAAAATTTAGACTTTTAGGGGTTATTTACCACTTACCCCCTTCAAGGAACATCTCCCCTTTTCATAAAAGATAACTAATGTGAGCCTTCAATGTTTTCTAAGAAAGATTATTCTTGTCCATCCAATCATTTATTCTTTTATAGTTTTTTAATTTTAGTATCCTCTTCTATTCTTTTAATTAAAATTAGGGTTTCAATTCCTAGTACATGTTTCACAATTTGACATCCTTTTCTATTTTTTTTCTCTCTAATTTTTTTAGATTTAAGAATATAATATACAACAATAGATAGCCCTTTATTTATCATAGACTTGCTTAGATAGTAAGTGAATTAAAAATAAGGTGTGCTCCCTCTAAGGTACAATCACACCCCATACAATATATACTTGTTTTCCTTAGATAAATCATCTATTACAATTCCTAGATTTGTTCTATAGATCAATGACAACATTTGATATCTTCTTAGTAATTCCTTCTCTCAAGAAACAAGTTCTAATTTTAATTATTTTAATATTTTTTCTCTCCTAGCTTAGTATTGTTTGTTTCTGACTCTTATACTTATTTCATTGGTCTCTTTTTATTTATTAGTCCCACCTCTAGTGTTTTTCAATCAGTGTTTTTGATATAAAAAGCATCAAAACTAGGGTGTTTTCCCTTTAGTACAAATCCCAAGAGGCCATCAACAATAGAATGAACATCAACATCACACCAACAACAAGGTCAAAACACAAAACTTGCCACTGTAAATAGTCTATATCAAAAACCATAGAAAAATCATCATCAGAGTAACCATATAACTAGTAAACACCATGGACAATCTAGCCATCAACCACTTAGCATCAGCAAAATAAAAAGTGTATCTCTCTGAATTATAGAGTTTACTAATACTAAAGTCCATCACAAAACCATGATTTACAAAAATATTAACCACTGACCTCTAGGGGTCATACCAATCAGCATAAAACATGTAAACCATGAAATTATCCCTAGAAAAAATAAAAAGAAACATTAGCTAGAGAGGTCGGACCTAGCTAAAATGTTGATCATCCCCCATCCCTAATCCTTCTTTTCACTACATGGTTTGATCAAAGTTATCATAGCCCAGTCTTCAGTGAGGAACTTAGGAAGTTCTTTGCAGGCATCATCCTCATCTTTTTCCATGGAATTCTCCTTCTATAGTAGGCACAAATTGGTGGTCGATCTTTGCATGATCTTTAGGGAAAATCGAGTGACATCATGAATCCTTTTCTCTAGGTTTTCCATTTTTCTTTTAAGTTTGTCAACCTCCTCCCAGACTGTGTCCTACTTGCTACAAGCTTCCACCACGAGGGCCTTACCTTCTACAATATTTGAGGCCCTAGTCTTAGCCTCCATAGCCTTAAAACTAGAAGGACCCAATGAACCCTTTTTTTAAATTTCAGAGACATGGGAGGAGCTACTAGCAGAAGTAGAAAGGGATTCCTCCTCCACAACCTTCTCCTCCTTACTCTTATTCTCACTATCCCCACCATCATCTGACTCAAAGATCTCTTTAGAGCTCTTCTCTTTCTCCTGCTTGGTGACTAGTCTAGTGGATCTTTGAGGAGTACTAGTTTCCTCAGTAATTTTAATGTCCAAGTCTATTTTCTGCAATCAAAACTTGGTTTTATTAGAAGCTTTGGATTTAATTTTGGTAGTTGAGGCATTGTGTTTCTTATCCTTTTTCTTAATACTAGGCCCCATATTAGGGGATGTGTCCTGGGGAGGGGCTTTCAAAGCAAGGTTCTTGATACACTTTTTCTTGCTGGGGCCAGGGGTATCCATAATACTAGTAGATGGTGGATTAGATGAGGTAGGGGCTTCTTCAACAATAATGGGCCAAGGAGGGAAGAGGGAAAGGTGGAAATGGTACAATCTAAACATAAGCCCTTGGTGCATAATGGTAAATTTTTTACCCAAATTCATGGCTTCAAGCACATCATTCACCATGTTTTCCAAAGAGTGCAAAAGAAAAAATGGAATTGAAATATAGTTATGCTTTTTGAGGTGATCGAGAAAAGGAAAATGATAATAACAATACACACCAAATCTCCCCTCAAGTGTGAAGTATTTCATCATGACCATGCAAATTTTGTCTCATGGTTCAGGAAGCTCCTCATGATCATAGTGCCACAAAGTTTGACAGGTTTTTTCTCCCCACAGAAGAATTGGTAAATAATTAAAAAAAAAAATAAAAAAAATAAATTAATTTTTAATTACAAACACTCATTTATTTACAAACATAGCAAATAAAAAAAATATTATTATTATAACACAAACATTCTTTTGTATTTTATTTCATCCATATATTATTGATTTATCTTACATCTAATAGTTTAATTTTGTATCATGGGTTTCCATTTATAAAATTTTCATAGTCGTCCAAGCTATTGATCTCCTTCGAAATTGATGGTATGAATGGTTTCTTTAGGTTTCTTCAATGTAAATGTTGGTCAACGATGGTTTAATATGCCCTTGGTTCCATTAGTTAGTTCAATCTCTTTATTGGGAGAGATTTTTGGCTAACATTTGACATCTTCAATGGTTTAATCCTATTGAAAAAACACGCTTTATGTTGAAGGTCTTTATTATCATCATAAATAAATTTCTAGAACTGAAACATAATGAGTTTAATCAAAATTATAACAAAATTATTTACAAACATAGTAAATAATAAAAAAAAATTATAACACAAGCATTCTTTTGTATTTTATTCTAGTCATAGATTATTGATTTCTCCTACATGTAATAGTTTAATTTCATATCATGGGTTTCCATTTATAAAATTTCCATAGTCATGCAAGCTATTGATTTCATGATCACAACCGAAACACTCATTTACTTACAAACATAGTAAATAAATAAAAAAATTAATTAATTATAACACAAGCATTCTTTTGTATTTTATTTCAGCCATAGATTATTGATTTCTCCTACATCTAATAGTCTAATTTTGTATCATGGGTTTCCATTTATAAAATTTTCATAGTCATGCAAGCTATTGATCTCCCTCGAAATTGATGGTATGAATGGTTTCTTTAGGTTTCTTCAATGTAAATGTTGGTCAACGATGGTTTTATATGCCCTTGGTTCCACTAGTTAGTTCAATCTCTTTATTGGGAGAGATTTTTGGCTAACATTTGACATCATCAATCGTTTAATCCTATTGAAAAAACATGCTTTAGGTTGAAGGTCTTTATTATCATCATAAATAAATTTCTAGAACTGAAACATAATGAGTTTAATCAAGTTTAAAAATCTAAGAATACACTTAGAACATCAAACATCATTATTACATGCTGAAATATTAAAAATGATGAAAATAAAGGTAAAATTTATATGCAAATGAGTATAAAAAATATATATATGAAATGTGTCTCAACCTTGTATCTATTCTTAATAAAAAAATATAATTTTAATTTATAGAACAAAAAATATAATTTTCAAGGCTCTAGAGGTTGGTTTTCTCACAAAAAAAATTAAAATAGGTCAAGTAATTAGAGGAAACAATTTATGGTGACATGGATCTCTTCAAGATCTTCAATTTAAAAAGGGGCCCAACTAACATCTTAAATCAAAATTTATGGATTTCAAAAGTTGGGTGTCACATAAAAAATGTAAGAAAATTTATGATCCATAAGGGAGATGTGAGAGAGTTACACCTATTGACCAAATTATGGTACATCATAAATAATCTTTGAAGAAAAATAACTAAATTCTCAAAAAATTTAGTGAATTATGACAAGCTTATGAAAAGTGTAAGGAATATGCTACTTACAGTAGCTTATGGAATCATCTTGGGATTTGAGCATTCTATTATGACCAAGTATTTTGGTGCCACATTTATGGTGTTTTTAGCTCATTTATTATTAATTACTATTAGATATTTTTATAGACTGATTCTCCTATTTATTAGGTGTTTGGGATGGAGGTTAAATAGTGATTTCTATAGTTACTAGAGTTTATCTAAATATCTTGCTAGTGATATTATCATAAAGGCTTAAGATTTTTAATTATATTATAAATATTGATTAATGAATAATGCATTGATTTTCTATAAAATGTGTATTTTCACCTAAAAGGTCTTTCCTGAAGCAAATCATTGTGTTAATGTATATTTATTTTATTTGTATTTCCTTGTAAATATGTGGTTAATTTAATATTTACTCATACCTCCTCTCATAGATTAGTGTAGCAGGTGTATTTGACACCTCTAAATGCTTTAATCTAGTATCAAAGCTTGATCATCTCTATTCCTAGGTGTTGTTGGAAATTGATAGGTTCTCATTGATGTCAACAAATAATGGAATTCTGTTGATTTCCAGAATCTTGATGCTCTGGTTATGAATGCTTGTTGATCCGGTATTTTGGTTTGGATTCTATCTCAGTAAAATATTTCATTATAGGATTTTGTATATAGGTTTGAGCCTACAAGATGTATTCTACCTTGGAGTTTCATGATGATATGTGAAGGTATTTTGGAGATATGAATGACAGTATTCTATTCTGCAGACCTTAGTGAGTTTTCCTCATGCACCATATTGTGGGAGATTCTACATTTCCTCATAATTGATTATCATACCATGTGGTGTCGAAGATAAGTAGTTTGATGATGTCCAAGGGAGAATTCAATGAGTTAGCAAGTTTTTTTGTTCCACATTTGATGGAGTGTACATATGTTTGGAGTCTTAGCTTGACTCTAGCTGGCCTAACTACATATTGATATTAAAGGGATCTATCTTAGGTCCATGCCGAGAAAGTTAGTTTTTGAATTAAGGTTTCTTTAATTAGGCTGACCTAATTAAGAAACATAGACACACATGCATATATGTATGAAATTCTTTGATGTGGGTGTGTGAGTGGTGAAAAAGAGAGGAAGAGAGAAGAATGTTCGCATGGCAGAAGTTGAAAATGAATTTGTGAATCATATCAATGGGCAACTGAGTGAGTTACTCATGCATTGTGCTTCACTGGAACTAAACTCTAGCATAGGGAAGGTGCATTCTTTATCATTTCACCCATTTGGCAATGAGCCATACTTTTTGTATCTTAGCAATTAGCCATCCTTTTGTATTCAGGAAGTGATCCTTTCAAGGAAAGTGAGTCCTAGAAGTGAGCCCTATAATATTCTATATCTGGATATATTATATTGTGAGTTAATCCTCACCATGGTTTTTCCCATTTTGGGTTTTCCATGTAAAAGTTATGGTGTTCATGTGTGTTGATCCTTTGTTTTGATTTCATGTCTTCCTCTGGTAATTCAGTCAGATTTTTGATAATGCTTAAATGGATTTTATGTGAATGGTTTTATGGAATACTAATTCACCCCCCATTCTCAGTATTTTTGATGTTCAAAAATTAGTATCAGAGTTTGTTTCCTCTAAAGAATCCTAATAGCTTGAGGATGGTCCCAGAATTTAATTATAAGAATTTTTTTCCTCTCGAAGTGGTCTCTATCAGACACTCAGAAGAAATTGAAGATCTGAAGAATAAGCTAAGGGAAGCGAATGATTGTATCAAGGATCTGAGGAGAAAATATGAAGATGCTTTTGTTCAACTAAAAGGATAGCATGATGATATGACTAGACTGTGTCATCAATTGGAAGAAAATAAAAGAATTGAAGACTACCAAAAATTTGAAATTCAAGGGAAGACAGATGAATGTATAAAGCTCAAGCAAGTAATAGAAATTTTGAGATTAGATCTGGAAAAGGAAAAAATATTTGAGGATAAATTCAAGACAAGCACTGCAAATCTCAATGAGTTGATTGGTTCTCAAAGACCTACAATGGATAAAAGAGGCTTAGAGTTTGAAGAAGAACATAATTCAGAGATAAAGCAACCTCCAGATAATAGGAATTTGTGCGAAGATGGAAAAATCGAGGATTTAAGAAGCTATACCAAAAGGACTCCCATCAAACAGCCTAATGTTCAATGGTATTTATCCTTTAATGATGTATGTTATTCTTGCAATAAATTTGGACATAAAGAAAAAGATTTCAAAAGTAAACCAAAGCAGAATGATGGAATCAAGAGAAATAATAATTTAGATAAGATGATTCATTTGTTTAAAGATCATTGTTATCTTTTCAATTTAATTGAGAATAAATATAACTAGTGCAAATATCGATTGGATAAGAAAAAATTTGGATGGAAGATTGTTGTTTGCTTTAATTACAACTATCTAAAACATATTGGAAGAAAAATATTAAGAGGTAGCAATCCAACAAAAGGATATGAATCAGCTATCAAGGTTGACCCAACAAAAGTTAAGAATGATATGGAGAGAATATGGAGAAAAGGAGAATCTAGAAAGCAAGCAGAACTAGAAGCATTTGTTTTTGTGTCATCTTCTGGTATAGATACATCACTCAATAATTAATTTAGAACTTGGCTAAGGGGGAGCTTTAATCAAAAAATATATCAAACCATCCTTTGATGTCATGTCATGATAGAAATACATTTATTAAGGTTATGAACTCAAAATTCATGTGAAAGGAATTTGCAATCTCACATGTGCGAAGAATTATTTAGAAAAATTTGAAAGGATGAAGGATTTCATGAATTTCGAGGTGATCTACTTGCAATATGGAGCATTAATTATAGAAGCAATTTAGATGAAAAGGAAAAATTCAAATATGTTTAGGAAAATGCATTCGATGAAAATCATTTATGCAAGAAGAGGCATGAAGAAGAAGCTTGAAGAAACTAGAGCAAGTTTACCCTGTGGAAATTCCGAATTGGACTTTGGTAGAAAAGGAAAAGGTAAGTTGATGCCACTACTTCTTCTAAATTATTTGTGGTTATTTGTATGCAATGGAATTTACTTGGCTTATGAAAATATTAGAAAGACCAGAACCTGAGTTCAAAATGCATCTGATTAAATCCCTATAACTTGATCTTTTGAGTGCTTTTTCATATATTCCTCTTGGTGTCATACCGATTGAAGATGTTGGAGCATATAGTCATGAAGATTTGGAAGAATCCAGTTACAAAAAAGCTTGCATATCATGGAGTGAAGAATTAACTCGATATGGTTTTACCCTAAAACCATAGTGCAATGTGCTTTCAAAAATGAAACTGGATGTATGGAACAATTTTCCAAACTTTTGTAGTGAAGGAAGATGTATCAGAATGGTGCTTAGCAGATTTCATGGTGACTTTATGTGGATTAATGAATCATATGTGATATATAGATATGCAATTAGGGAAGTTACTAGATTTTCATCCTCCAGACTAACTCATGTTTGTAATGTTGATAGAGAAAAGGGTTTAATAAGAAACACATTTGTTGGAATCTCCAACCTAGCAGTTTAGTATACAAGCTTAGTTATTTCATAAATGATTCTTGGGGACGATGATGTATCCACTACCATAATTGATCTTGCATTGGATATGGTTGAGAATACAATTGAATACGATCTCTTTGACTTGCTCTAGCAATAGTTGTTATAGAATTTGAGAGATTTCAAGAAGAAGAAAAGTGCATTCAGCTATGGTGCATTGGTTTTATGCTTGGTTTTATACTTAATGAAGGAGATGCTTGGTTTAGGAGAAGTTAATTGGGATAATGCCATACTAGTTTCTCATCAGATTGAGGAGCTCGTGAGAAAAATTGGGGACTTAGATGCTCAAGAAGATGCCCTTGGTGCATTCTTTGGAAAGTTTCAAAGGAAAATGAATAGAAGAAGGTGAATTCCAAGAGAATTAGTTTCAAAGTATAAGAATGACATAATATTTTTGGTAAACTCTAACATTTCCATCATCAAGGCATTTGAATCAAGGATTTCAGGGTTATTTGAGTTTGGATACGAAATTAAGAAGGATTATGCTACTGGTTGCATTGAATTATTGGTTAACAACCCCTAGGATCTCAACAGACCTAGGCTTGGAACCTACACTGAAGTAGCTAAAGCTCTTGAAGAGTTTGAGTTTATCTTCAGTAAACCAAATCCTATCACTGGAGAAAAGAGGAAAGTAGTTTTGGTTCATGCCCTAGTTGCTCAGGTGGACCCTGCTCCCAGGAGACTCAAGCAATTAGCCAAAAGGACACATCTTTAGGTAGCTCCTAGTGTTGTTTCTAGAGAAAGATCAAATGTATTAATTGATAGATTCAATGAATTGAAGAAAAAAGCAGTAAGTGACATGGTCTCTTGGGTTGAAAGAAAAACATTGTTGCAAATTGTAGATAAGCAAAAGTCTACTCATAGCTTGGCACTTGAAAAAATCAAGAATATTAAAGATTGTGAGCAAGAAATTAAGAGTTTATTCTCATTCTATTGGTCTTGACTTGATGCAATTCAAAGGCTCAAGGATGTTGAAAGCATGATTGAAACCCATATTAAGTTTGCATCTAGCACATTTGATCCTACTCTTAGTCTGAATTATCAGACTTGGTATGGTTTGAAAAGACTGCATGAAGAATACCTTGCATCACACCAGGAAATAGGAAAGTTGATTCAGATGTATGGGAAGCTCAGAGATTTAATCAAGACTGAGTGTGCTCATGTCTACTATGTTCATTCAATTGTTGAAAGGGTTTTGAAATCTTATGCTTCTCTTGAAACTTTGGTTGAAGGAAATGATACTTTAATTGACCTCAATTATCTATGCAATTCTCTAACAAAGGCAACAATACTTTAGAATTAAGGGAGATCCTCATGGACGTGGATTCTCAAACAACATTAGTCATCTACTGCCTCTAAATAATCACTTATCATCATCAATTTTTGGAATGTGCTCCTCAGGGGGAGTATCCAGTTTTACAAAGGATTGTTAATGCACTACAATTCTTTTTTTTCCTTTACCATTGATGTCAAACGGGGGGAGAGAGAGAATCATCATGTGAAAATAGAGAATAAATTGGAAGGTTTTTGTATGTGAGATGGGAAGAAGTATTTTTTATGGTTTTCACATTGTGTGTTGCCATCAATGAAAAAGGGGGAGATTGTTGGAAATTGATAGGTTGTCATTGATGTCAACAGATAATGGAATTTTTTTAATTACCAAAATCTTGTTGCTCTAGTTATGAATGCATGTTGATCTAATATTTTGGTCTGGATTCTATCTCATTAAAAGATATCATTACAGGACTTTGTATACAGGTTTGAGCCTACAAGATCTATTCTACCTTGGAGTTTCATGATGATATGTGAAGGCATTTGGGAGAAATGAATGGTAGTATTTTGTCCTATAGACATCAGTGAGTTTTCCTCCTACACCCTATTGTGGACATTCTATTTTTCCGGTATGTGCGGGATCATGATGGGCCAAAAGTAGCAATATGATGGGTATGTGGTAATGACTTTTTTCACCCAAAATTGATGAAACGAAAAGGGATTTTAAAGGAGATTCTCAACTTTCCACCAATATAAATTATGCTTTACTTTGAATTTAATAAATAATTATTATTCATTTTCTATTCAATTACCACTAAAGTCTGATTGATAGACTAATTGAAAAACATCTATAGCTTTCAAATAGTATCACATTTTTGAATCCAAAACATGTGTCACATTCTATGATTCATACTATAGGATTAAAAAGAAAAATTGAAAATTTTCATGAAATTTTGACCAAGTTAAGGTGGTCGGACATATGAGTTTTATATTTTTTAAAAAATTAATAAAAATTAATTAATTATTTACTTTTAAAAATTACAAAAAATATGCATCACATTGGGACATGAGTCCTCTACTTATATCTAAAATATTATAAAATAAATATTATCATTTTATTGTGGTTAGGGTGGTTAGGGACACCTACTTCTTATTTTTTCCCAAATTTAAGTACTCTGCAATGAAATTTCAAGTTTTTCGCCAAATAGATTTTTGTTTTTAAACAAACCTAGTAGTTTAGAAACTACATTCAATTTTCTACAAATTCTATTCTCATATTTTTGAATTAGTATATATAACTTATTCAAAATTTTACATCAAGTTTCCTAACTCGATTTTTCTATTTTTTCCCACTTAAGGGCATGTTTTTCCATGATTATCCTGCACATACCCTCCTCATAGTTGATTATCATACCATGTAGTGTCGAAGATAAGTAGTTTGATGATGTCCAAGGGAGAATTCAATGAGTTAACAAGTTTTTGTGTTGCACATTTGATGGAGTGTACATATGTTTGGAGTCTAGGCTTGACTTTGGTTGACCTAACTACATATTGATATTAAAGGGATCTATCTTAGGTCCATGCTGACAAAGTTACTTTTTGAATTAAGTTTTCTTTAATTAGGCCAACCTAATTAAGAAACATAGACACACATGTATATATGTATGACATTCTTTGATGTGGGTGTTTGAGTGGTGAAAAAGAGAGGGAGAGAGAAGAATGTTCACATGGCAGAAGTTGAAAATGAATATGTGCAAATAGTATAGATGAGAAGCTGAGTGAGTTACTCATGCATTGTGCTTCACTAGAATTGAACTCTAGCACAAGGAAGGTGCATTCTTTATCAGTTCACCCATTTGGCAGTGAGCCATACCTTTTGTATCTTGGTGGTTAGTCATCCTTTTTGTATTCAGACAGTGATCCTTTCAAGGATAGTGATTCTTGGTAGTGAGCCCTATAATATTCTATATCTAGATATATTATATTGTGAGTTAATCCTCACCATGGTTTTTCCAATTTTGGGTTTTCCACATAAAAATTTCAGTTTTCAAGTGTGTTGATGCTTTTTTTTAATTTCATGTATTCCTCTGGTAATTCAGTCAAATTTTTGATAATGCATAAATGGATTTTATGTGAATGGTTTTATGGAATATTGATTCACCCCCCTCCTCCCCTCTCAATATTCTAGATGTTCAATAGGTGTTAGGGACATTTTTTCTAATCTTTTTTTGAGTTGGAGATTGTATAAAAGGAGATATTGAATAGGAAAATAGATTTATAACATCAAGGATAGATATGGAGAGGTTCACTAAAACAAACTTTGAGTTTTTTAAAGTTCAATATGGAAGATATGCCTATAGAAAAATATATGGGCTACCATATCTAGATCTAAACCCACCATAATTTGATAATTTATCAAGGATTTATCAAATAGAAATTTGAATGGCATCATTGGGCCCTAGTTGGAAAGTTCTATCTTATTGAATGTACTTGAAGAATCCACTAAAAAAGATATTTTTGGTAGAATTTGGGGAAATTATATAAGACCAAATCCTTGGTGAACATTATTTTTCTTCGAAATAATATGTACACATTGATAATGGATGATGTTTTTTTTGTGGATAATAATATGAATGTGTTCAAAATGGTTGTGTGTCACCAAAAAATGTATAGTTGGACATTTTTATGCTCACTTGATTCTTTCTTATGGCCTTTGGCTTGATTTTTCCTAGATTTAATGTTGTAATGTGGTCAACGCGTTCACATTAGGTCTTGGACCCTTGAGAATCATTAAGAATTCTAGGATGTCTTGTAAAAGTGTTGTGAAGTGTTGTAACCCACTTTCACCCTTTTAGAGGACCCTTTCATTATAATTCACTTAAATAACTCCTTTTTATTACTTACCAAGTCTTATTTCAAAGTGTTGTAAAGAGTTGTAACAAACTCTCATGCTTTTCTAGGGTTGTCATCAATAATTCAACCTGTTCTTATGTTTAAATGACCTCTTAGTGTACTTTCAGACCCTACTTAAGTG
Source organism: Sequoia sempervirens (assembly GCA_007258455.2). Lineage (NCBI taxonomy): Eukaryota > Viridiplantae > Streptophyta > Pinopsida > Cupressales > Cupressaceae > Sequoia > Sequoia sempervirens. Next base: position 246,220 of record VDFB02161455.1, on the reverse strand, counting down.
TATTTTTTAGAATATTCCCGTTAAACCTCATTAAATACACTTTAATCCCTGACACCCAGTAAAATTTCCCTGGTGGGACTAATTCACCACCTGGGGTGACTTAGTCCCACTAGGCAAAAAAAATCAAAATAATTTTAATTTTTTGGTGAGATTTATTCTTTTGACCTTAAGGTTGACCTGTGATGTATTATTTTTGGGAAATATTGTAAAAAAAAGTATAAATAAAGGGTTTTTCTCTCATTTTAACCCCAATTCATTCACAAATTATTCAAGCAATAATCAAGCAGTTCTTAAGCACTTTAAGCATCATCAATTCATCCATTGGAGCACTTCATTATATATCTTTAGATTTCAACATCAAGGGTTGGGTGAGTTTGTGACATTGCATGATGTTTATTCATCATTCTCTCTTTATTTCATTTCCTTTTATAGGATTTGATTACCAAACTAGGGTTTGACCAAGGCAAACCCCTATTCTCTAACCCTTAACCCTTGTTCCCCTCTTTTCATGTGTGTTTTGCATGTCTTATATGCATATTTTTCAAAGAGGAAAGTGTTAATTTTTTTTTTCAACTCATAAAATTCATTCAAGTCAACAAAGCCCTAATTAAAGCTTGGAGACCTCTTTCAGCCTGTTTTATGCAGAATTTGAATCAGACACCTATCAGGAAGGAAAGTGTAGACCAAAAGCTATAGATTCTTGCCCTAAATTTCTTGAGATTCTGAGGTGGACTAAGTTTCCATTAGTGGCGAATCAGTCCCACTGCTAGGCTTGAAAATTGTTTTCTACATTTCTGAATACCCATTTGGCAAAATCTTGTTCTGGCATAATTTCCTGGAAACTAGACTAAGTCACCCAACTTAGCACAAGTGTCCCTATAGGCTTCAACATCAAAATATACATGATTCTAGTGCCTCTTTGCATCTAACTTTAGATTCTAGGTGCACCTTTCCAATCTTGTTTATTTATGTCATTGTTTACTTGCATTCTTAGTTCATTTTGCATACACCACTGTGTTTTTAAACAACTTGCATATCTTAGGTTTTGCATTAATAATCACCTTTCCTTTTCCGTTTATTGCATTTAGACATTACATTTAAGCATATTGCATCCATCCTTGTATTGATTTTGAGTGTAGAAATTACACATTTTGGTTCCACTTCTCTCCTTTTAGGTGGAAAACCCTAGAAGAGTTAGAGAACCCTTAGATACCAAAATTGCCATCCACATTTCAGTGAATGTGAATTTTGAACATTTTTTCTTTTGATTTCAAGTGAATCCTAGGTTTAACTTGCATCAACATTACATTAGGTTTTGCATTGTTTAATTTTCATCCTAGGGTATTAAAAGTTGCATTAGTGAAAAGTTCATATAGCTTGCATTTTTGCATTACTTTTCATTAAAAACTTCCAAAAATTCTACATTTTCACACTATAGTTGCATCTGTACATCTGAAAAGCATAAAATTACATTTAAAATTTCTAAAAAATCTCAAAAAATCATCACTAGGACTAATTCGCCACATTGGGCGACTTAGTCCATTTTGTAAAACATTTTTTGTCATTTTCTGAGCATTTTTTGCATTTTTTTTTTGGTTATTGCATTGTTGTTACAATTTCTAGAATTTTAGTAATTAGCATTTCCATCCACCCGCATTTAGAAACCTTTGCATGAGTGTTTGGTATCCTATTTCTAATACCTTAGTGAGAAGAAGCTCAAAACTCATGTTATCCCATGATAATACACACATTGTGGGTCTTGGATTATCTAACGCTTCCACTCCTAGTATTAGAACTAGTACACTAGGCATGGACCCTACCTTTACCACCTCTTTTCCTTCCAATAACATGCAAGTTGACACATCAAACGATCACATTCCACAAAAAAAAATCATTAACATTCATGAGAAATTAACACATCTTCAACATAATGTGTGTCTTGAAAACATTTCAACCACTATGATTCTTGCAATAGAGAACATCCATCACCTGCTTGAATGTGATGAAGGCTTAGATGTTATGAAAAAAATTGTTGAGATATACCATAAACATATTTCTTCCACCTCTAGTACATCCCAACCAACCAACACTATCTTCATGGAGGACCTAACACTCCTCCTCCCTCCATAGTAGCATCCATACCTACTTACACCACCCCTCAAGTCACAACCACAATGCAACAAGTTATCAATGTGATTACTTCCTTGACTATTCTTGCTAGCATTCCTACTTCTTATGTGACATCGCATATTGTATCATCTTCTACCATACAATATATAAGAATCCCCTTCACTTTCCCTACCACTACATACACTCCATCACCACTTTCCCTTCCCCCTCATACAACTTAAGCTGACCCTCTCATAACACAACTTTTCCAAACCATCTCCTCCATGCAAAAGAAAATATCCACCATAAACCAAAATCATAATGGACCACCTACCTATTATGTTTGTAACAACCCACTATCATTGTAAATATTGTGAACATCGATGCCACAAGGAATAGAGATGCCTAGATTTGAGAAGCATGGAGGGAAGGGAGATCCTTCTAACCATGTTAATGCTTACACCACCTTATGTAGTGATTTTTTCCTTGACAATAAACTGTTAGCTAAATAGTTTCCTAGGACTTTAAAAGACACTGCCTTAGAATGGTTTTCATCCTTACCAAACAATTCAATTTGTTCATTCAATGAACTAGTTGATGCATTTATAAATCATTTCCAAGTGCATATGACTCCAAAGAAGACATTGGCTGATTTGATGAGATGCAAACAACATGAAGAGGAAAAGATAATTGATTTTATCTCAAGATACCAATCTCTTTACTCTTAAATCGATGTCAATATTCTTGATCCACATATTCAAAATATGTTTATTGAAAAATAGAAAAATAAACTTCAAGACAAACTCACAATGATGAAATTTCCCTCCTTTATGTACTTGTGTACCGCCCTTTTCGATTATCACAATTTAGTTAGTAGTCGTGATGCAAATTCCACTTCTAGCCAAGCTGAGAAATCTAAATATGCCAATCCAAACAATTCACAACCATTTAGAAAATAAAACAAAGGGTTTTTACAGTTCAATCCCCCTCAACAACCAACTCAACCTATCAACAACCAAGTAGCAACTGTTAAAGCTGAGATACCTTATACTTATGGAGATCCAAAACTGTAGTTTACACCTTCACCAGACACTCTTCATAACACAATGTCCCAACTTATACAGCAACAAATGATTACTTTACCTATTGTTAAACCACTTCATCCTACTAAACTTGTACTTCCAACCTTTCAACGCAATGCGTATTGTCATTTTCATCAAAAAAATGGAAATGAAACGAAAGATTGTAAGCATCTTAAACACCTTGTACAAGACTTCCTTGATTCCAAACATTTATCCATTACAAATATTAATGTTAAAGGCAATAAGTATTTTTCCCCACCCAATCAAAATTTAAAAATTTTCACCGATCCCATGCCCAAACATAATGTGTCATTTTTTAAAGCTAGTGAAACTCAAAAAAATGATGTGATGAATATTCATACAGATATTGAACATTCTGATCCTATTCCACATATTACCACTATTAATCCTATGGATGAAATGCTTGGTGTGATAGATGTTATCCCTCATAAGGGCCAACCTAAGAAATCTCTTGATATTACTTTCTCCTCTAAAGACATATTCCCAAATCTTCTTGATGGTCCTCTTTACATAGCTGTCTGTATTTATGATAAACCCACTAATGGGATACTCATAGATCCTACCTATGGAGAGAATGAGATCACTCAGGAATTTTTGATATTACATGATCTTTATCAAGATGGTTATGATAAACCGAGAGCATGGATTAAAACACAAAATGGTTTTTCTTTCCCTATGATAGGATCATCATCCTTCCATTACAAATAGGACCTAAAACAGTGGATTTTACATTCTCCATCATCTCATAGTTAGATCAATTTTGTTTATGGCTAGGCCATCCATGGCTTTGATCAATGAAAGTTGTCCCTTTGGTCATACACAAATGTTTAAATTTTTTGCTTGACAATGACATATTCACTATTAACCATAGTGGCTTTAACCCTTTTTCTTCTAAAGGAAGCTTCTCCTTAGAATCCTTTTTGTCCGAGCCTATGGAACCTATAACACCTCACAAAGACTTATTTTTCATTTCTTACCAAAAGTTTAAAGCAAAGAAGATTGCAAAATTCTCCATCTGTAACATGTCCCTGTCCACTTCTGACACTCCTATCCTAGATGAAACAATGTTGCAACCCGAACAAGAACCCACCCATAAAATTCAACCAACACCTGCAACTTTTCCCACATAGTCTAAATGACCAAGAGCTAATGATAACAACTCCATCATTCCTCTGCATATAAAACAAGTTTATAAGGAAAAGGAGAAAGTGGATGAACAACCTTCCATGGTTCCTTCTATTCCTCCCCTTAGGGATGATGAGCAACCAATGGTTGATCAACCCACTCCTTCACAAGCACAACTTGACAATAAAACCAAAAGAAACCGAGGAGCTAGGGAGCGTAGCCATATACATCATTCCCTTGCTTGCACATTATAGGAAGAAGAAAATAAATAAAATCACAATCCACACTTGACAAAAGAAATGCATGATGACCCTACTCCCCAACCACAACAAAATGATCTAATACAACAGCCACAACCCATGATATATCCTTCATTAGACATTATCATTTGTCCTCCTATCAGGATTAATCTAGGTGATGATGATAAAATCACTAAAATAGAGGAAGAGGTGCATAATGATTTAAATACATTATTTTCCTCTTCCATGAGCTTAAAAGACAAATCTCCTACAACAAGTGTAGAACCTAGTACTTCCCCTAGTTCAACACTTTCACTTGTCCCTTTGGCTAGTAGCTTTCCTTCAGCATATCCTGAACATGATTGGGAGGCAGATGACTTGCTCATAGGTTGACTTGCATTTTCTTTTTCTTTTATGTGCTTGCATGTGTGTATCGTGTTCCCCCGTGATGTTCTATTTTATGTTCTCCTTCTCTTTATGACATTCCTCTATTTGTACCTTCATTCTTCTATATGTCGTACATCACTTTTTCCTTTTTATTTTGACTTTTTCTTGTTCTTTTGGGGATGACACAAGGCATTGATACCCAAATGTCTCTTTCATGTTGACCCGAAAGGCCCCTTTTCTTTTTCTTTTCCTTTTTCTTTCAACTTTTGCTTGTCCTTTGGGGGATGACACAAGGCATTGAGACCGAAATGTCTCTTTCATGTTGACCCAAAAGGCCCCTTTTTTGTTTTTTTTTCCTTTTTCTTTCAACTTTTTCTTATCCTTTTGGGGATGATGCAAGGCATTCAGACTAAAATGTCTCCTTCATGTTGACCCAAAAGCTTTTCCTTTTCTTTCACCTTTTGTTTCATTTTGCTTGTTTTTTTTTTCCTTTTGGGGATGATGCAAAGCATTGAGACATACTATGTCTCTTCATGTTGACCCAAATGGATCTTTCTTTGTTTTCAATCTCTTTGTGTCATTCTTCAAGTTATATGTATTTGAGGAATGATGCAGTTCAAACTCTTTACAAAACATTGCAGCAAAGAACATACTAACCCCAAATCCATAGATCCCTTATGTGTTTGGTGTTTTCATTTTAGGAAACTCCTTCCTTTTCTCTTTTTTTTCTCTTTTTCTCTCACATGATGTAGCCTTACTCAGAAACATATGACTTTTCATAGGGGCTTTCCAAGTTGGCTCTCATGTATTCTTTCTTTTTGCATTTTTCATTTGCTACTTTAAAGTAATTTCTCACAGTATGGAGTGTAGCAATTCCTTTAAAGTGGGGGCATACATTGGCATTATTCATTTTGCATTTTTCCTTTTTCATGCTTCTTAGTGTAGCCTTGTTACTTCATACGATGTGTTTTGTCACTTTTTGGATTACATTGGGTGTGATGTCCTTCATGAGCATGATCTATCTTAGCATATTACATTCCTCTTAGTGGCCTGATTTGACTTACTACATCCCCTAAGTTGTGAATTTATTATTCTTTGATTGGTTCTCTCTTGGAGATATTAGACACAATGCTCCCTAAGTTAAAGACCTCGCATGAACTAAGCAAGACTCCTTTAGACATATTTTGCATGTTGCATTTTGCATTTGTTATATGGCCACCTTGCATAACACAACTTGAATGTTTGTAGTGCCATTGTGTTTATTCATGATTTCTAAGCATATGAAGCTTTGTTTGTCTCATGAATCTCAAAATTTCATTTTCTTTTGTGGAAACTTATTAAAGTTATCAAGAGGTATAACTTTGGTATGGTTGAGTGGGAAACCCATTATGAGGCATGACTTTTCCCCATAGCCACCTGTGTGTGTGTGAGAGCATACTAGCCATGAGTGTATGTTTCTCACCTTTTTGGTGTTCTCACCAGGCGAACAGCCATGAGTTCCATCATCTCAAAGTGAGTATACATTTTTTTTTCTAGAAGAACAACCTAGATCTAATCCACAACAGGCTAGAGAAACGATCAAAGCTTGATCTGACATTCTTTCCTTTCGACTTCCCTCTTTCATTCTTTTACATCATTCTCTTGTGTGTTCCTTTGTGTTTATGTTTGGTTTGCCATGAGATATTGATCCTAGGGCTTGATCATCCCTCTTGATTATTGTAGTCTCATCTTACCAGCATGAGTGCATTTGGATCCCTCATGATTTGCATGTTGGGCTAAGTATTTAGTGTGAATTTGAAGCAATTTTATCCTCTCACTAAAGTGGGGGCTTAATGTGTCACCAAAAAATGTATAGTTGGACATTTTTATACTCATTAGAGTCTTTCTTATGGAATTTGGCTTTATTTTTCCTAGATTTAATGTTGTAATGTGGTCAAAACATTCACATTAGGTCTTGGACCCTTGAGAATCATTAAGGATTCTAGGATGTCTTTTAAATGTGTTGTGAAGTGTTGTACCCCACTCTCACACTTTTCTAGGACCCTTTCATTATAATTAACTTAAATAACTCTTTTTATTACTTACTGAGTCTTATTTCAAAGTGTTGTAAAGAGTTGTAACAAACTCTCACACTTTTCTAGGCTTGTCATCAATAATTCAACCCTTTCTTATGTTTAAATGACCCCTTAATGTACTTTCTGGCCCTACTTAAGTGTATTTTTGAGAATATTCCCATCCAACCTCATTAAATACACTTTAATCCCTGACAACCAATAAAATTTCCCTGGTGGGACCAAGTTGCCACTTGGGGTGACTTAGTCCTATTGGGCACAAAAATCAAAATAATTTTAAAGTTTTGGCAGGATTTTATTCTCTTGACCTTAAGGTTAGCCTGTGATGTGTTATTTTTGGGAAATATTGTAAAATCAAGTATAAATAAAGGGTTTTTCTCTAAGTTTAACCCCCATTCATTCACAAAATTATTCAAACAATAATCAAGGAATTCTCAAGCACTCTAAGCATCATCAACTCATCCATTGGAGCACTTCATTACATATCTTTAGATTTCAACATCAAGGGTTTGGTGAGTTTGTGACATTATGTTGTTTATTCATCATTCTCTCTTTATTTCATTTCATTTTATAGGGTTTGATTACCAAACTAGGGTTTGACCAAGCAAAACCCCTATTCTCTAACCCTTAACCATTTTTTCCCTCTTTGCATGTGTGTTTTGTAAGTCTTGGATGAAGATTTTTCAAAGAGGAAAGTGTTAAAAAAAAAAAATTCAACTCATCAAAGTCATTCAAGTCAACTAATCCCTAATTGAAGCTTGTAGACCTCTTTTAGCTCGTTTTCTACAAAATTTGAACTAGACACCTATCAGGAAGGAAATTGCAATCGTAGTTATAGATTCTGCCTCAAATTTTTGATATTCTAAGGTGGACTAGGTCATCATGAGTGGTTAATTAGTCCCACTCTAGCCTAAAATTGGTTTCTGCATTTCTGGATACCCATTTGGCAGAATCTTGTTTCGACAGAATTTCCCTAAAACTGGACTAAGTCACCCAGCTTGGCACAAGTGTCCCTATTTTCTTGAACATCAATATCTATAGGATTCCAGAGCCTCTCTACATCAAACTTTAGATTCCAAGTGCACCTTTCAAATCTTGTTTATTTTTGTCATTTTTTACTTGCATTCTTAGTTCATTTTGCATACATCTCTATGTTTTCAAACAACTTGCATATCTTAGGTTTTGCATTAATAATCACCTTTCCTTTTCAGTTTATTGCATTTAGACATTACATTTAGAAATACTGCATCCATCCTTGCATTGATTTTGAGTGTAGAAATTACACATTTTTGTTCCATTTCTCTCCTTTTATGTGGAAAACCCTAGAAGAGTTAGAGAACCCTTGGATACCAAAATCGGTTTCCATGGGTTGTGGACAAGTTTCACTCTCTTGTATTAGAATTGGAGGACAATCTTTTCAAGAAACTATTATGTTCTTTTCTGGACTCATGGGATGACTTAGTAATTGAAATTAGGATCACTACCTTGAAAATCAAAATGGATTAGGTAGTGGCTACTTTAGTCTCTATTATTGTATCTATTTGTTATGCTCATAATTTATTAGTAACTACATGAGACCTTTATTATGGAGGAAGTTACGTATGAGTAAAAAAACACTATGGTACTAGAGAATGGGTCATATAAGTGAGAAGAGTAAAAGGACCTTGAGAAATGCAAATATTGTTGAGGGGATGAATGATTATACTCTTAAGTTTAAATTATATGAATACAGCAAATATGAAAAATAAGGATAAGTACATGGATCTGTGACACAATTTTGGTGCCAAATTGCAAAAAAAAATTGTAATAGGCCATATTGTGCTTGACAACTTTGGAGAGTACTAAATTTGGCACTCGCCAAATAGGCTTGGTAATACTGAGCTTATTTGGTGCTCTCCAAATGGCTTTACCATTTAGCGAGCACCAAATTTTGCACTCTCCAAATGGCTTGAATTTTGCAATGAATGAACTTGTGAACTCTTTATTTTTGCAATGACTTTTGGAATGCATTTTTCTAAACTCTTTCATTTTCTCTTTCTCTGCCAGGGAAACTATATACATGAAATAAACATTTAAGTATAAGTTGAAATTGATATATGGAAATTTACATTCTTAGACTTTAAGTTATATTTCATACAGTATATAGTTTCAGGATGTTTGAGAGTAGTTTCAAATCTCTAGGAGTTATAATGCAAATTCTGGTTTTTGGAAGATCTTAAAAATTTCAGACTTAGTCAATTTTCAGGAATCGGCATTTAAATTTCAGTAATCAAGAGGTCAAATTTTAGTAGTCAACAATTTGTATCATCTTTCTCTCTCACTCCTCTCCTCTACTTCTATCTATCCACTGGCCACTTTCTCCACTCCCTCGTGACACACACACACCCTCTATCTCCACCCCTACATCTATCTCCCTCCCTCCCTCTCTACTTCTCTCTCTATCTCTTTCTCTCTACATCTCCTTCACTCTCACTTATCTTTATCTCTTTACCTACCTCTCCCTCCATCACTTTGTATCTCACCTATGTCTCCTTCCCTACCTCTTTCCCTCTCTACTCTATATCCCTCCTCTCCCTCCCTCTACCTACATCTCTCTTTCACTCTCTATCCCTCTCTTCCCCCTCTTTCTCTCTAACTCTCTCCTCTCTATTTCACAATTCTCTCTCCCTCCCTCTCACCACTCTCTTTATCTCTCTCTCTCTCTCTCTCTCTCTCACAAACCTCTACCTCTCTCACTAACACTCCCTCCCTCCCTCCTTCCATCTCTACTTCTCTGTATCTCTCCTCTCCCTCCCTCTCTCACTCCTACCCTCTCACACCCCTTTCTTTAGACATCTCCCTCCCAATCTCTCTCACTATTGTCCCTCCCCGGCCTCCCCCTTCTCTGTCTCAATTTCTCCTTTTCTATCTCCCCACCATTCTCCCTCCTCTCTCTCACTCACTCACACACACTTCTATCTCCCTCCCCACCTCTCCCTCCCTCCTCCCCTCTACTCTATATTTCCTCTCTCTTTCCCTCTCTATACCTACCTCTCCCTCAATCACTCTCTCTCCATCCCTCTCTATCTCACCTATGTCTTCTTCCCTACCTCTTTCCCTCTCTACTCTCTATCTCTCCTCTACCTACCTCTCTATCTCACCATTATCTCTATCCCTACCTCTCACCCTCTCCTCTCTAGAAATCACTATTCTCTCTCTCCCACTTTCCCTCCTTCCCTCTCACTCCCTCCTCTCTAAATCATCATTCTCTCTCTATCCCACTTTCCCTCCTTCCCTCTCTATGTCTCACTTATCCCTTTCTACCTCTCCCTCCCTCCAACCTCACTCTCTCTCTTTATCTCTATTTCTCATTCTCTCCTTACCTCTCTAATCTTTATCTCACCACTCTCTCCATCTCACTCTCCCCACTTCCCTCTCTCCATCCTATCCCCCCCTCTCTCCTTCCCATCTCTACCTACCTCTCTCTCCCTCTCCCCCTTTTTCTCTTACTCTCTCCTTCCCTCTCTACTATTTATCTCTCCCCCCTTCCCTCGCTACTCTCTTTCTCTCTCTCTCCCCCTTCCTCTCTCCCCTCATTTTCTCTCTTCTCACTCTCTCTCCCTCTCACACACACTCTCCTCTATGTCATCCTTTCCTCTCCTTCCATCCATCCACTCTCTACTTATCTCTATCTATCATCTCTCTCTACATCTCTCCCACTAGTAGAATTTGGCAAATAAATAACTACATGACTAAAAATTTTAGTCACGTGACTCAAAATTTTAGTCACATGACTAACACAAGTAGAATATTGCAAATAAATGACTAATTTGGTCATCTATAAGTGACTAATTTGGTCATCGGGTAAAATCACAACTAAATGACTAAATAAATGACTAATATGAGACAAATAAAAATGACTAAATAAATGACTATTACTCCTCTATTCTTTTTCCTTTTCAAATTGATCATAATCCATAGAGCTTTAAGCCTCCCCTTATGAGACTCTACCTAAGCTTATTCTCCCAAGGGCGTGTTCTTATGCATTACTCACACCATTCACCACTAGAAACACCACTTTGTTCCACTTGCTTTGTGTCAAGCATGCCACCTCAAAGATTCATCCTAATGATCAAACTCCCAATGAAATTAAGAGTTTCATTACTTATTACTTATAGCTCCCTTTCTCAGGATGAATTTAATTCACAAATTATTTTATCATCTATATAATATCCGTTTCTATCTAATAGAATCTATATATAGATTCTAGAAGTCAATGATAAGCAATATGATTATATTATATTATATTATAATATTATATAATATTATATTATAATATTATATAATATTATATTATATATATTATATTATAATATTATATTATATATTATATTATATTATATATTAATATTATATTTATATTATATTATTAATATTCCAAATCAAATTTTTTTTGCATAATGGGCACCATATTTACTGCCAACCATTTTCATTTTAATAAACATACTCTAAACCCCTGGTCGAAACCTTATTTTCAGGCTGTAGCTTGCCAAATCGAAGAAGTGAAAGGTCAAAACCAGCGAGGAAGGGTTTGGAGGAGCTGAAACCAATAGCGGTGGGGAAAGCAGCAAAATCTACAGGTAAAGGATGCCCTAATATTAAAACCTAAATGTGCTTAGTATTAGGATCTTGGCCGTAATTTTCTTTTTAATAGGAAAAGTAGCTCTAGCACAAGGAACACAAGCTATTGTCAAGTGACATAGACCATTGTTCAGTCTATCGAACAACAGATATACTAAAACAATTATTCATCAAAACTGTGCCAAAGATCACTATCACTTATTATCATCGACTGTTAAAAACTTGTCTAATTCCAAATTTCCAAGGAGCACTTTTCCAACCACAGTCATCCCATCATGAAGATTCAGACCTAAATTAACAATCTACTGATCAACAATATCAACACTTTGAGCACTACCCATAGTATTACTAGGTGCTCTATCAATATAACTGTGAATTTTTTCATACAGTAATGGTCTTTGTCATCTCACTAGAATCGTTGGTTGTCTACCATTCCTTTCAATTCTTGGCCACTGTATAACAAGTATGATGTCAGACAAATGGAATACAATAACCCCTAGTCTAGTAGCTTGTAAATTTGTCTTTAGGGATATCCATGATTATAGTAAATTGCACAATAATGAGACAGAAGGTGACTTAATTGTGCAAGTCAATAAGGTACCTCCTTTTGTCATGTTATACATCGTTATTTCTATATCTCCATAAAAAACTTAAAAATCTCAGTTGAAATATTCGTCAAAACTTACTCCATTCTTTATTAAAACCCCTAACATACCCAAACAAATTTTCTCTCAAGTAAAGATCTGTTTATTATCCCACCTGGCCTTATTACTAGAAAACATATTCCAAACATTATTGGCATACATGCAATCAAAAAACAAATGGAGAAAAGACTCATCCAAATTACAAAATGGACATACAAACACATTAAGACCAGTGACGTTTAGGACAGAGCCAACATCATGTTTTTATAACAATAACAGACATCTAAAGCAAGCCTTCTTGGGCTCAATCCATGAAGGGAAAATGTGATTAAACACAAATTTCTAGTTCCAAGGAGAAAGACCAAGACCCCAGTTATTTAAAGTGTCTATGCCACTTTTTGGATGTTAGAAAGCATCAAATATATATTTTTAATAGCAACTTTAGTAAGAGGGGAGCCCTCTTTCCATTTCATGTTATCCAGTATTTTAGGGTTGAATGTGAAAAGTTCCAACACTTGTAAAACATAACTAGGTGCTAATGACTTCTCGAATATCTATTTTTGGGGTTGCAATTAGAGATCTTGCAAATTTTTCTATGTTGTCTGGTTTGTTGTCACAGTTTGAAATTGAAATTGATCCATTGCTGCATTTGGCTATTTTTCTTCCTCTATAGTCTTTGTATACTGAGGAGATTCATGTTTAACAGTATATGATCAATGTTCATGATGCTAGAATTTTCATTATGAAGTCAGACGTGGGGCCAATGATTGTCACAGAATAAAGCAAGTTGAAATTATTACAGATATTTGACAAATGAAGTTCACTAGGGAGTGAGAATGGGAATCCAAAGCTTCCTTTCATTTAACATTTGCATGTCACACCTCCAGACAAGAATTACTTCCAAATATTTGTTGTCATTTGACTAGAAACTGCATTGTCAACGTTGCAGTCACAAATTCTTCAATTCACTCAATATATTGTGAGATATTTAAATCAATTCAACCATCCTATAGAAATCTAGATATGTGTGAGCTTTTCAAGTGATTTAATCTTGAGTTCCTGGTTGCAGAAAGTAAAATTTACCATGTGATTTGAAATTTTCACAAGAGAGTTAAAAGTTCTATCCTATGACCACTGGATGAAATTTTTTGGTCAAAAGAAATGTATCGTATCCTAGCATTATTGTTTTTCCTGATGATATTGCCTATTGTTCAACAAAGTGCACAAAGCTTTAAGCAGTTATTATAACCTTTGAAAATTTCTTTGTAAACCGTGAATGATTTTGATGGTGGTTTGGAGGATTGGTTGTGCAATCAACAGGTAAGATGCAGTCTCTAATGTGTAGTTGAAGAAAATAAATGTTAAGAGGTGGGGACATTCAACAGAGTGCACAAGGCAATGCTTATTGTTAGTGACAGTTTTTCTATATACCTTTAACTTACAAATATGCTTTCTTCTCACATGGTATGGAAGCTACTGTGATTTATTAGATCAGTGTTTCTATCAAGAGCATTAAATATGGTCTTGTCATATATCTATGTAGGATTACATCATGATGATTAGACAAAGTATTGGAGGGATGCAAGCAAGGAATGTTGTTTCTGGAAAATCATACTGGTATATGAGAATGGGAGAGTGGATCCCTTTTTCAAGGAGTTCATTGATGGAGTTATTGTAATGTTGTTGGTAATTGAGTAGATTGAAAGATCGGATTACTTGTTGAGAATTTTGTATAATTGCAGCCACATTCATTGTGTATGGAAATCACATTAGAAGAGCATGCAACCGTATCACAGTCTAGAAGAATTAAATGTGTGGAATCCAAATGTTGAAAGAATTGTAACACCATGCATGTAAGAAAAAAGGTGAATGCAAAGAAAAATGATGCCATATATATATAAGAAAAAAATACCAAAAAGATTTGACATTTAATAAAATAATTGAGTAGAAAAGGGAAAATTAAGTACAGGGTGATGCGATCACAAACACTGGAGTAAACTCAAGTTTGTAGTATATGAACATCGCTTTTTCTTTCTTGCAGAGGAAGATTTATCTAAAGAAAAATTTGTTGGCTACTCGATTGGATGAAAAAAGATGATCACTAGAAACAAATTGTTTCACTTTTAGAGGTTGGCGATTAGGTATAGGTAAAGCTCCATCATGATAGGAAGCATAACATTAAGTTTGTTCCTTGATACTGTGGATCTTATTAAGCATCCAAAGAGAAAGGATAAGAGGCTTTTTTTTATAAACCAAATATTACTTCATAACAATGTATGGAGGAATTTGTCTAAATACCAAAGGGTTGGCCTATTTATTGCTTGTGTAAGATATATTTTAGTTACTAATTAATTAATATTTTATTACTGTGTGATCTAAGGAATCCTTTAGATCTATAATTAAATGGTGGCATCCAAAATTATAAGAGAGGCTACACTAATTAGAAAGAGGCCCCTCATGTGGTGATAGAAGCCATTTAGTTATTAAGTGAAAGAAGACAGAATATTGACCGGGAATCCAAAAGAGGGAAACAAGGGTTCCTTTCCCCTTACAGTTTCATTCATTGTTTAACTAAAAGCAATGATGGAACTCCTAATGAATTCACATTGGGTGATACCTAGGGACTATATTAATCCCGTGTATGAATAATGCTATGTATAGTGATCGGATAAAACATATTCACATGCTAGTTCCCAACTTCATTTTTGTTATTAAGCCCCTATCATCATTATTAAGAGGCATTTGTGATGGTAATATTGATCAAACATATGTCTTATTCAAGAATGCGATTAATAAGTCAAAAATACTATATAAACATTGAGATGCTATGAATTTTGTTAGCATTTGAATTTGTGGCATCAATACTTTGCAAAAATATGAGTAACTCGCTTAATGAATAGTGGCAAATTCTGTAACAGATGTAATATCATCTTGAACAAAGTGAATTCCCTCTACGTTTTA
Source organism: Sequoia sempervirens (assembly GCA_007258455.2). Lineage (NCBI taxonomy): Eukaryota > Viridiplantae > Streptophyta > Pinopsida > Cupressales > Cupressaceae > Sequoia > Sequoia sempervirens. Next base: position 230,960 of record VDFB02161455.1, on the reverse strand, counting down.
GAGGGGAAGCTCCCTCGTATGGTGAAATTATGTGAAGTTTGAGTCCAAATATTGGTAGACTCTTCTCCTTTTTGATAAAGCAACTTGTTTGTAATTTTCCCATTAATGTCAATGGAATACAATATCTAACATGAAGGAATACAATGTTGCTCATGAATGGATGTGCTAATTTCCTTTTTACAAAATCTAATTTTTAGCTTGTTGAATGGAATTTAATTATACCCAGGAAGGCATATTCAGCTGCACATTTTGTTTCCTCTCTTTCATATTTTGTGATGCTAGAGTTTGGAAGGTGGATCTTTGTATCGTCCACATGTCAACTAATCTTGGGTAAAGCTTTGTGTTTCTATAGATATCAACAGATGTATAATAAAAATCATTCACCTATTTCCATCATCATTAGGGAGGAGGAGCTTCTGAAATGCCATGTTTTTTCTGTTTTGAGTTATCCAGGTGTTCCTCTGCATATTCAGTTCAACCTAGGTTTTCTCCTCTTCTTTTTTATGCCCTTCCTTTCCTTTTATTTTCCCACTTGTTTTGTGCTTTTGGATAAAAAGTACTCAACAATATAAAAACCCTTTATATAAGGGAGCTGCCTCTCTCAATTGTAAAGGGAAATCATTTTGTTCAAAGTGTTTCCCACATCTGTTATGGAATTTATTGTTGTTCATTGGGTGAGTTATATTTTTGCAAAAGATTGAGGCAACAAATTCAAATGTTAACAAATGTGAATGTCTATGTATGGATGATAGGCTTCTTTGCTTAGTTGCCATTGTTTAATATGCAACAATACAAGATGGTCATATTACATAAACAAAATTATGAAATCATTAGTTTCTTTGGATCATTTGTCGAAGAAAGTTTTGGGATGTTTTATTGAAGTAGAAAGTTTGGATTAGTGGAATTGGGTAAAATAAGATAAAGAAAGGAAAAAATTCAAGTAAAAAGCATATTCTTGGGCCATTTGAATGTGATGAGAGCCAAGTGGTTGGGTATGCCATAAAGGTTCCACTGAATGTTCTTTTTGTGTTCTTTGTTAGTGAATGCTTAGCTCTGGTCTGCCCCTTGTGTCTACACTGTGCTCCTTCTTACTTTCCTACAGTAGTTAGATGATCAAATGGTTTGCATTAAATCCCATAGATGTATGGGCTTGCTATCTTCTACTGCATTTCAGTGATGAGTTTTCCATGGTTGAGCAGTCATTCAATCTTTTTAAGCATTTGATTTTCTCAGCATCTCTCAACTAGTTGATCTTTGTTCTAATAGTTTTTTTTCTGGCTTATGTCTGTCAGCAATATTCATGTCAAATCATTACATGCAATTATTGGTAACTACTTCTTCAAACTTATAATTGAATCACTTTACTTGTAACTAGAGATGTGTAGGTTTTCTAAATTTTTGAAAGTAGAATTTCTTATCATCCTTTTATCTTTACAGATCTAACAGATGGCTGCATTTTAGCACAAAAATTATTCTTTATATATGAGAAGAGATCCATTTGGTGGGTTGTTTGCATGTCAAAGGTTAATTTAATTATATGCATACAGATTTTGGGCCAAATGATGTCTCTGCTGGTCACTACTTCAGTTTTATAATCTTAACTCAGGCGACCCAATCCTGAGCTGTGTATTTGGTTTACACTTATGATTGGCAGCCCCTATATGGCGATGACTAAGCACCTGATGAGGGTTTGAGGTTTGAAGTCTACAATACTTGAAAGCAGTAAGTTGTAGAGGTTTAAATAACCTCTCGATTCCATTGTCAACCTATTACAAATGTAGCACTTGAACATAATAGGAAGTTTCAAAGGTTTAAATAACCTCCTTGATTCTATTGACAATCTATTGCAGCTGCAACATTTGAAACTAAAATATTGTCATGGTTTAAATAACCTCCTTGATTCCATTGGCATTAGCAACCTTGAACATAGAAGGGTGTGAACATTTAAATAACCTTCCTGATTCCATTGGAAACCTGTCACAACTGTAGCACTTGAACATGGTAGGGTGTATAGATTTAAATAACCTCCCTCATTCCATTGGCAACTTGTCACAGCTGTAGCACTTGAACATAGAAATGTGTAAAAGTTTAAATAACCCCCCTGATTCTATTGGCAACCTGTCACAACTGCAACACTTGAACATAGAAGATTGTAGAGGTTTAAATAACCTTCCTGATTCCATTGGAAACATGTCACATATGTAGCACTTGAAAATAGAAAGTTGCAGAGGTTTAAATAACCTCCCCAATTCCATTGTCAACCTCTCACAGCTATAGCACTTGAATATAATAGGAAATTTTAAAGGTTTAAATAACCTCCTTGATTCTATTGGCAATCTATCACAACTACAACACTTAAAAATAAAATATTGTCACAGTTTAAATAACCTCCTTGATTTCATTAGTAACCTGTCACAGCTGCAACACAACACTTGAACATAGAAGTGTGTGGAAATTTAAATAAGCTCCCTGATTAAATAACCTCCTTGATTCCATTAGCAACCCGTCACAGCTACAACACTTGAACATAGAAGGTTGTGGACATTTAAATAAGCTCCCTGATTCATCTGGCAACTTGTCACAGCTGCAACACTTGAACATAGAAGGGTGTGGGCATTTAAATAAGCTCCTTGATTCCATTGGAAACCTCTCACAGCTGCAACACTTGAACATGGTAGGGTGTATAGATTTAAATAGCCTTCCTCATTCATTGGCAACCTGTCACAGCTATAGCACTTGAACATAGAAGGGTGTAAAAGTTTAAATAACCTCCCTGATTCCATTGAAAATAGAATGTTAGGATGTGTTCCAAAGTGCTTCATTAATTCAAATATTTTGAGAGGTTCCTTGAAAAATCCATTTTGTGCGCATTCTGCAATCAATCATTTCATTCCATGAGATGACATCTCTTTAAGGCATTCTATCAAACAATTTAGGTGTTTTGTCTACGATTCCACATCTTGCATATATGTCTACCAGAGCATATCCAACTATAACATCTGATAAAAATTCCCCTACCATTATGCTTTGGTGCATGTTCATAGCTCATCCCAAAGCTCCCATTTTCGCACAGGCAGGGAGGACTCTGGTATTTTACTTGTAGAAATTTTATAAAAATTATATAAAAGTAAAGGCTATTTAAGATAACAGAAATACAGTAAATTTTATGCCACAGATAACCCTTATATTATATATATTCCAACAAATGTGGAGTTGAGATGTGGGAAAGTGTTGTTTGATATGGTTGGTTGAAGATAGTGCCATAAAACTTATTTGCATGACATTTCTTATGGACTATGGGAAAAATTTATGTTCAATATATTATGCAAGTAAAAATAGAGAATTCTTATTACAGAATTCGCAATGATTAAGAAATTCCCAAAATTTATATAAGAAAATCTCAATACCAAAGTAATGGTAAATCTACAGAGTAGGCTACCTACTGGCTACTTATTTTATAGCTTTTTTATTGAACAAGGTGAAGGTTATCATCTATTCCATAGAATCTTTTCTTAAACATATTTCCCACTCCTACATTTTGGATTCTAGGGTCTATTCTGTATAATGAGTTATGTATAACATTGTACTTTGTAGTTAAGGTTGTTTTACTTGAATCCTAGTTGAATCATTTGTTTCTTAACATTGCATCTTTTAGAAATGTCTTTGACTCTTAGCTTTAAAGGATGCTTTTACAAAACACCTTTTCTTGTTACAAAATTAGACTTTAGTAATTGATTTCCAAATGAATCTCAAAAGAAAGAGATAAGATTTTATATTCCTATTTCATACCAAAATTGTTTTCTAAATTGATGTGGCCATTTTCATCGAATATAAATGTTAGTTGAATGCTATGAATGGGACAAATGGACAAACTAGGATCATATCTTCTCTGCTAAAAAAAAATGGAAGGTGTTTACTGTAATAGTTTTATTATAAATATTGTTGAGATCTTTACACATATTTTGAAGTATCTATGAAGTTGAAGACTTTTGTTGAGATAATATTTTTATTCTTGATATTTACATTTATTTTACCTATAATATATGTTGTTTTTCTACTGGTCTAACATTATTTGCATTGTTCATCTAATTTTTTTAGAGGTCTTAATCGGGTATTTATGTTATAAATGTTATTGCACCTCTTATTAATTGCAACATTTACAGGTGTGTACATCGGATGAAAACTTTAGAGTGGGTAAATTCAGCAAACTCTCTGTCTATGAAAATTTTATAAAAGTTCCAGCTGAAATGGTCAAAGCTGGAGATATTTGTGCTCTCTGTGGTATAAGTGATGTCCTTGTACGTATATTTATTCCTTTGTTCACCCATTAAAAATCCCAATGTAGATTCCTAATCTTGTTTGTGCTGAAGCTGATTTCTTTTTAGTAAATTCAAGGTAATACTAAAATGTATAGTTTTTGGTTATGGTCTATGCAGATTGGTGAAACTCTAGCAAATAAAGTTAATGGCTCAGCTTTGCCTAGAATTAAAGTTGAAGAACCTACTGTAAAAATGGAATTTTCAATTAACACTTCACCATTTGTTGGGTTGAGGTTTGTTCCTTAATTAAGTCATATAATGTTTATTTACTAATTCTAGACACTTATATACCAAGCCAATTCATTTTATATTTTGACAACTTTTAGGGGAAACATGTGACAAGCAGAAAAATTAGGGAACGTCTTTATCGTGAACTTGAGAGGAATTTTGCAATGAAAGTTGAAGATGGGGAAACAGTTGATACATTCATTATTAGTGGGAAGGGTACATTACACGTAACCATACTAATTGAGAACATGTAGGTGTATATGGATCCTTATTTTCCCCAAGCTGGATATGGTTAATTATAACAATATGTTCTTTTGCAACAAGCCATTTATTTTGAGTATCTTATAATCAAAAGCAACCTTTGACAATGTCTTTGGCATTTTGATCTTGTAGACAAAGGGAAGGATTTGAATTTATGGTAGGCCCACCAAAAGTTATAAACAAAAAAGTGAACGATAAATTGCTTGAACCATATGAAGTACGATAGTATCACCATCATCTTGGATTTCTATTAATGATTGTTGAATCTTGTAAAGAGTAAAAATTATTAAAGACAAAGTTCAGAGGGCAATGATAATTCTTCAATATGTTCCCTCAAATGAAAAAGATGCAAACAGTTTGACAAAATCTTTATCAAAAGCGAAGTTTGAAATACTAATACTCTAACAGAGAAGCCAGGTTTGATAGAAAATGGCAAATGCCTTCCTAGAAAAGAGGGAGTCAGTTTTTTTGTTTGTCAATCAGTTGTTGTTCTCCTACACCTACATGCAAAAATTAGCAAAAATCAAACTTATTTTTGGGGTTGAATCTCATTCAGCTGGCACTGATTTCAACCCTTTATTTAGTATAATTAAAGCTGCTAGGACAAGCATATCTATTTACTGTGTTGTTTCCTAAAACTTGGCACATATATTTAGTGATAGTTAGTGTTGTCTTTTAGTGCTTTATTTCTATTTTTTTAGTGTTTTTATCTGGGCAACAACAGAGTTGTGTTTTGTCAAAATTTTGGCAGAATTCAATGTGATAGAAAAACATGATTTATGTCTTGATTTAAAGTGGTTTTATTCTGCTTTGGTGTGCTCAAGTTTGAGGATCTTTCTATTGACCTTGGGCACCAACTTTTGATAGAAAAAATCAGAACTAAGAAAATTCAGACAAGAAGTTATCTATTTTCTAATTTCAATATTATTTATGTTTCTTGCAATCCATTTTGTCTTTAGCCGCATGCTCATGCTTGAAGGTTCTTAACAAATTTAATATTTGTACCAGGGGCCATGTTTAACAAACCAAATGCAATTGCTAACTTTTCACTATGGTGGCAGACAAATGATTCTTTATACCCTGTTGCCTTCATTTGCCAAGCCAATTTCTCCTACTTTGCATAGCTCTGCCATGTTTGTGGATGTGATATGTCTCCTACACAAAAAAACATGTACCAGTTTATGGCCTTCAATCCAACTACATCCAGGTATCTTTTTAATTTCTCTATCTTTCATCAATCTCTTTACTAAACTTTTGTAGAAGTTATTCTACTGTGGAATTGCATTGTAAAAAATCATTGATAAATTTTGACTCAAAATCCAACAAAAGTTCGTCGAAATTTCGACGAACTTTCCTCGGAATTTCGACGAACTTTCCTCGGAATTTCGACGAAATTTCTTCAGAATTTTGATGAACTTTCGTCGGAATTATTTCATTGATTTTCTGACGAAAGTGCATTGAAATTCTGACGAACTTTTGTCAGATTTTGAGTCAAAATGTATCAGTGTATACAAGAATTTTTTGATCATACTTGTACAGTAGCATCATAGGATAATTTTTATTTAGGTTAATTCATCTTGGTATCAAAGGAACTACAAACCCATTATAAGAGTTGAATGGCAATTGTGCACATCAATCATGGAGGGCCATACAACCACCACCAACTCGTTTCATTCTCCCATGTTAAAGTTTCCCTATTGATCATTTTTGAACTTATGTATCCTCTTAGATTGGAAAACCTGGTCTAGTTGTGTCAACTTACTATGGCACCCTCTTTATTCTACATCTTCCAAATGGCCTTCATGAAACCTCTTTGTTTGGAAAATCTTGTCTAGTTGTATCAAATTAATTGGCATCCTCTATTTTATACATCTAACAAATGGTCTCATGAAACCCATCATCATCTCCTTGTCATCTATGAGGAGAAATCTACCAAGCCTCTCCATGTACCATTTTGGGTTTAGTGCATGGGAAGCCATGTGCAAAGGAGTGTTCAACGTCTCTCACCACCATTGTATTATTAAAATAAATGTGCTCATTGTACAATTATAAGGTGGGGGTTTTTTTTTTGAACAACCTTCTTTTGGCTAAGCATGCTATCAATGAACGAATATATTTCCACAAGGCTAGGACTGTCCAAGTCTACATATCTGATTGCCATGAAGATTATAGATGTGACAAAGGTTATTTATTTGTCATGTAACCAAAAAAGCCACTTTCTCACTTCCTTCACCCTAAAACCTTATTGTCTTGGACTCACCCCATTGATTTCACTCTTGTGTCATCCTCTCCAATGGAATGAAGCATGATCTCTCTCCTCTCAATTAGTTTGTTGTTGAGGGGTGCGTGGTATGCTAAGAACAACCCTCTGGTGCCTTATATCTTATCATACCATGATTCCTTTTGTACAAATCTCCAAGAGAAAATCTGAACTGGCATCACAAATAGATGCTGACAATAAGATTAATCAATTGATCATATATGTGTCTTATGAGATGACTTAGAAACAATATGGTTGAATCCTGATAAAACATCACATAATTTAACACGTTAAAAAACCTACTTGATGCCCCTATATTTGTCTTATGCCAAAAATCAATACTGAATGATCTGGTAAATTGTGAGATTTGTGCATTGAAATCATTGAGAAGCAATCATAAATTAGAAACATCTCAAATTACAAGATAATTGACATCTAGTAGAGTGAAATTGAAAAAAGGAAAAACAATGAAACTAGAGATGAGAAATAGAGGACATGAAGGGTAGAGAACATTATCATGAATTTCAATCTTGTATTTGTAGCTTCTGTACTAGAAGATACCTAATTGATGCTAACATCTTACCCTGACAACTTCTCAACGTATTTTGGTAGATGTGCATGAGAGATTGACATTTCATGCCCAAACTCATGTGCATGATGAGGTATTTTAATACTATACAAAATTCTTACCACATTTATGTTTTTGCAAAGGCTAATACCATCTCTTACAATTTGTTTTGATTATGCCATTTCTTTCAAGATTTTAATATTAGGGTGTATTTCTTAAGTTTTTGCTTTAGTGCTTGTTCCAATTCTATTGGTTAGCAAGAGAATAACATGATATTTATTATGTACGAAATCGTATTTTGAGGACTTGAGTAAAAGTTGTAAAACAATATGATGGCATGAATACTAGTTCCATGGAGATGCATGAGAATGCTTATTTTTTCTTAGATCTAAATTGAATTCCATTAGCAATGAATAACCTTTAATTTCTAATTTGTGGAAACTTTTTTAGATTGACCTAGCCACTTTCAATGGAGAAATTATTTGTTAGGTAACTTTTATTTATGTTATGACAGCAAGTTGATCTTGAGTTGGATGTTTTGTGGATTTAGTTTAAGTTGTTATGCTTGTTTTTTGAAACTGAATTTGTGTAATGATCACTGCAGCCAATGCATTCATCTACTCACTTAATGATGTGATGGTAACAACTATGGCTAGTAGGAGAGCTCATCCTGGGATATTTGGTGGTGAGGTAATCTAGTGTTGATTATTCACACTCATGCATTATATGTCATGACTGATTTTATTATATTGATTTCTTCTTAGAGATATGAACTTTCAACCTATTGTTTTTGTATGTTACTTACCAATGCTTCTGTAATTCTAGGGAATTTTGAGGCAAAATTTAGTTGGGCGTGGCCTTGCATTTATAGTTGCAAGGTAACATTCACAAAAATATTAATGAGTTACATCATGCTATTCTAGGTAACATTCTTATTTGCTTTGCATTTTGTCTTTGTATAAATGGTTTTCTATTTCAGTTAATTTAGGTTAGCTACTGATAAATTAAAATTCTTGATATGAGTCTATGATAGGGCTTTTGTTTTCAATACTTGTAACTGTTGTTGTAACTGATGTTGTGAAAGATGCAATTGATTGACCTCCCTTGAACTTTTTTTGGTGATGTTTTCCAGATGGCTTATCAGTTGAGAACACTTATCAACCTCTAGTACTAAACTTTAGTCTTAGCTTTGTTTCTCTTCCTAATTAATGATCATTTTGGTGGCAAGCTCTTTATTTATTGTTATTATTATTTTATCATTGATGATTCAAATTAGCCTTCTAACTGGTATGAGGTTGTTCCATAAATTTGATAACATTACAGAGAGGGTTGAGTATCATGGCAATGAACATGGCATAAGGGAAGGTCACAAAAGCTTTCGACCTAGTGGACATACTTCATGTAAGTGCAACATCCTATACTTTTTGTTAAAATCATCAAGGGAGGTTTCCCTTTATTTATAACCTGTGAAAAATTTACAAGGTGTGGAATATACAAGAATACTTGCATTCATACAAAAATCAACTATTAGATCAATTATTCAATAACATGCTATCTTAATAAAACAACACCATGCAGAGAAATAATGACGGATTTTCTCTTGTATTTGACTTTTCTGAGTTTTTGATGTACAAATTTTGAAACCTTATTTTCAGGCTACAACTCTAAATTGGAAAAGTGAAAGGTGAATACTAGCGAGGAAGAGTTTGGAGGAGCCAAAACCAATAGCGGCAGGAAAGCTGTGGATTTGCAAGGGGATTAAATGGGTCAAGCCCCTATAAGAGGTCGATGCCCTTCCAAAAGGACTACAGTTAAGGAAGGGGAAAATAGTATAAGTATATGAAAATAGGAGTATTATGTTTATATAGTGTCTGTAAGTTGTACAGTGTCACTGAGACATTGAATGTAACCAATGAGATTTTGATTTTCCAATGAGGCTTAATGAAGTAAATTTTCAAAGTGGTTTTTTCTCCACTCATAAATATTGTGTTGTGGCTCCTCTTGATTTGTAATTTGTTTGTGTTTGTGTCTAATCAATCATATTTGTTCAAGCATTTTAGTCTTCATTTCATGGTGTTTTTAAACATTTGAATATTTATGATACTTGAAGTTTATATGTATAAATTTGTGAGGACTAATTAAGTTAGATTTGATTTGTAATGACTAAATATATGACTAAAGTAATGACTAAATACATGACTAAATTAATGACTAAATTAATGATTAAATATATGACTAAATATATGACTAAATTAATGACTAAATATATGACTAAATAAATCACTACCATGACTAAATAAATGACTAAAATAGTTTAGTCATAAATTTGGTGGTGTTATAAATGACTACAAAAAACCCACTAAAATAGCTTCATGACTAAAATTAATGACTAAATATATGAATTAAATAAATGACTAAATCAAGGACTAAAATAAAATGACTCAAAATTGTTTAGCTGTCATATAAATTTAGTGGTGTTATAATGACTACAAATAAACTACTAATAGTCACGTGACTCCGCTAGTCATTTATATGCAATTCTTAGTAGTTTATTTAGTCATATATTACCTGCTTTGTGTACTCAGTGTATTTATCCCATATGTTATGCTACAAATAATTAAACGGCAGTTAGAACATATCCATATCAACATAATAAGGTGTGCAATTTACGTCAAACTTTGTTGTGGTAATTGCTTTGTAAGGAAGTTTTCACTCCTCCAGGAACATTCTCTATGCACATCAGTATGTTGGTTATTATCTTGATCTCCTTTGTGATCAAAAGAATAGTGAAGTTCATTGCATAACTCATGACCATTTTGCAGTGCTATGATCCAGTGCTCTTTTACTTCTTACTCACTGTGTTCTCAATCACCATGTGCAAATGACTTAAAGGAGAGATCTTTGTCACCATTTGACAGTAACTTTCATTTTTTTTGGACTATTTGTTATGATTCAATTACTGTTTGACAATGTTCTTCCTTTCTTAGTCCTATAGAATAGAGGACAATTCATAGTTTGCAACTCTCTAACAATGGTAAATAGATACAGCAAAGATATTTAAAATTTTTGAAGTGGATTTTTTTTGAATTGCTAAAGCCTATTTATCAATTTTATAACTTATAATTATTTAAGCTATTTGAATAGCTAAACTTCATACTATAAATCTTTAAAGTACAATAGAATCAGGTACTTAAAATGATTAAAGAGAAGTTGAATGAAAATTAGTAAATTACTACTGATTTAGCTTTCCCTTTTGCGTGTTTATAAGGTTATTTCTTCCAACATTTGTTAGGCCTATTTTGGATTCTATGGAAACAACAAAGGAAGCTCCACATCCAGGTCTAAATAAGGTGATGACCCATCCTTCTATGATGAAGTTTGCAGGATACACCCAAGAATATATCTAAAAATATCATATTTTAAAACCTTTAGATCTTTGAGATCATTGCAAATTTGATTTGATTTTTGTACAACTAGATGGATCTAAAAAATTGTTGCTTGAAAATAATGTAAATGAAAATGTTATTTGTTCAAAATAATCTAAGGGTGTTATTTTTCACTTGCACAATTTTTTTTCATCTAACTTAAGATAACCATTAAAATTATCATTTTCTTAATCATATTATTTCATTGTATATTTTTATTTTGTTAGATTGTATTGGATAGTTAATGGTTAAGTTAAAATTTAAAAAACAAATCAGCATAATATACTTTCCATGTACTTCTTTTTATCACTTGTAAATCTAAATTTTTGTTACTTTTTGTGATCATCAAAAATAGAGATGATTTAGTCTCTATGAAATATTTTCATTCATGTTTGAGATCTCTACAAGGTGATAAAAAAGGCCCTAAAGTTTGGTAAGGTTTGGAGTATCCTTATTATTTTGATGGTAATATTGTTAGTAAGTTCTCTCCTTGTTCAAATATTGTCACCTGAGAAACTACCATGATGCTCTTGACTGTAAATTACGTTGTTCCCCCTACCTTCTCACTACATGTCTAATTCTTCAACTCTACCAACTGCCCTTCCATCTCAGTGTCTTTTCATGCTTTTGCATCTATTCTCTTATGAATTTATTCTTATGACTGTGAAATCTATCACTAGGTCTATTATGATTATTAGGTCTTTGAGGGTATATGATTTTCTACTACGAACTCTTAGATTGTCATACTTTTGATGACAATTCTCCAAGGATTTTTGCTCACTGACTTAACTCTGTATATTCTCCATTATGCATTGAAAATTCATGGTTTATAGTTAACTATTTATTGGTGTAACCATTGCCATGTTTCTTGGGACTATCATCCCTATAGGATAGTTTCCTTAAATAGATTTGAATGTAATTTAAAAGGTGCCCATAAATATTGAAAAGTTTCATAAGACTATTGTGTCAAGGTAGTAGGTGGTTGTGACAAGTTTCATAAGACTGTTGTGACAAGTTTCATAATACCATCATATTACAAGAGCTAAGAAGACATGGTGTGGTGTAGCAATAACATCTCGCATTACTGCGAAGGTTGAGCAATAAATGTGTGGTATGTTGGTAACTCAAATACTTCTCCTCAGATCCCCAAGAAGAGCCAGAGAGGATTAAGACACAGGATGTTTGAAGACTCACACAACAATGAAACACTTTTGAGATGGCACCACAAAGACAAGGACACTGAGATGTCCACATTAGATGGTCTGCATAATATTAATTTATTCACCATGAATTATCTGAAATTTGTGCTGATGGTGTCAATTCCTAGAGATGGAATTAGCCCAATGGTTCCCAACAACCCTAATAACTTTCACTAAGTGGTATGTATTATATAAAATGATTATTTTTTCTTCTATTCCACAACATTGAGTAAAAGTCTTGAATCTGGAAATACCCTGTTGCCTTCATTTTCCAAGCCAATTTCTCCAATTTTGCATAGATCTCCCATTTTTGTGGATGTGATCTGTCTCCTACACAAAAAAGAATGTACCATTTTATGCCCTTCAATCCAACTACATGCAGGTATCTTTTTAATTCCTTTATCTTTCATCAATCTCCTTACTATTTGAACCTCACCACACCTACCCGCTTCTCCACAGATGTTCTAGAGAAGAACATAAGTTGCAACATTTTTTAGGATCCAACTAAAAAAGCAGTGTTACTAGAATACTCAACCTATATTTATATATGATCCACATGAACCAAAGGTTTAACTGGCATCTCAATAATAATGTTTAGGGTGTCCTCAAGATAGCCATCATGGGCACAAAGGTCAACCATGCACACCTAATGATCAACTATATATGGAATGTAATAAGGGTTATTGGTGTGTGAAGTATGTACAACCCTCATCCATTAATTCTACATGACTACATGCATCTAGAACACAAGAAAAGCTTACAATGTCGATGTTCCAGAGTGCTTCATTAATTCAAATATTTTTAGAGCTTCCTTGCAAAATTAATTTTGTGCACATTTTGTAATCATATCATTTCATTCCATGAGATGACATCTCTTTGAGGCATTCTATCAAACAATTTATTCTGTACTACATTTTGGTGTCAAATCTTTGGTAATTATGGTTAGTTTCATTACATTCAAATTCTAAATTCTGGGAAATTTTATACAGTAAATAGATTGATGGTTGTTTGGATAGTGAAATTAGCTCTCTTAGAAATTAACTAAAATATCTAGAAGGATTATTTTAATGAAAGAGAATTTTGTGGTTATTTTTGTAACAATGATTTTACAATGCAACTAGCTTTCTATTTTCATTCAAGATACAAGTCATAAAAGTTAATCACACACAAAGAAGATGGTACTCTACTTCAAACCCTCAACCTCACTTAGTTTAGTCTGCTTACATGGGGATATTAAGGAAGTTGGTAAAAATTAATATATATCATTTTTTGTTTGTGAAGGAGAATCCTGTGAGATTCAATATGGCAATGGATCAATATCTAGTTTCTTAAGTAAAGATGATGTCACAGTTGGGAAACTTGTTGTGAAACATCAGGTTAGTAATTTTTGGATGTTAAGGCTTCCCAGTTGGATATCAAATATCTTTTCTCATCAAAATAATTTGGAATTTATGTATAAATGGATTCTTCCATGGTGCGGGTCTTTACTCAGACAACACATGAACCAGGGTTGACATTTTTGTTGTCTAATTAAGTCAGATGGAATTCTTGGGCTTGGTTTCCAAGAAATTTATGTTGATAATGGTGTTCCATTCTGGTTAGTGTAGATAGCCTTCATTCTATAATATGAGCATATCACCTTTCTTAAACTTTGAATAAGGTTCTGAAATCAAGGGTTCAATATGCATATTTCAAGCCTATGTTGAACACTTTGTTTAAGGAATTTGTTGACAAGGCTACAGTTCTTTAATTGATTTATCTTTTTGCTGTGTTTGGACTTTTGTAAACTTGCAATATACAATGCACTTTTATTCTTTCTGAATTGAGACTAATAGTAATTTTGTTGGTTGTATTGAGGCACAACTTAATTCATGGTGGAAAAGGCATCACCCTGTTGCTCATATCAGATGGCACGTTGCATATAAAGGAGGAAAGATTCTAGCCAGGGGTTATTGTTGACTACATTGAAGGAGAGAGCTTCATATATGGGACATGATCAACACTCTCCTTCTTGGATTCTACATGTTATAGCTTGCTCCAGGAAGATTTCCCACATTGTAGAAATTTTAAGAGATGAAAGGGGCATGTTCTCACATTGAAGGGCTTCAAGCATGTGTTTCCATCATTGCAGAAGTTTTTTGGAGAATTTTCTTTCTTGCAGTCATTTTTGTGCAATAGTGTAACTCTAATTTTTAGTCTTGTGACTGAAAATAGCAATTGTAATACTCTATTTCTAAGCTATAATTAGAACACCTTTTTTATTAATAAAGTTCTTCGATTTTTCCTTCTCCATGGTTGTCTTATTGTGTGAAATTGATGATTGATGTGTATTTCTATGTTTTATACTTAAATCCTCAAATATCAATCAATTAAAATGACTAACTATACTATTAATTGACAACAATTAATAATTAAATTGACTAAACATACTACCAATTGATAGAAATCAGTGAATAGTGAATAAAAATGACTAAATAAGTGACCAACTAACAACAATCAATGACTAAATAAGTGACCAGATCACAACAATCAATGACTAAATCAACAACTAAATAAGTGACCAATTAAATATATTAGTGAATAAAAAATGACTAAATAAGTGACCAGATTATAGTAATCAATGACTATATATAGCAGTGGAAAAAAATGACTAAATAAATGACTAGATTACAGTAATGAATGACTAAATCAATGACTAAATATACTGCCAAATCGATCAATCAAAACAACCAATATAAATGACTAAAAATGGTTTAGTCATCAATCTGGTCACGTTATATATGACTAGAAATAAACTACTAATGGTCATGTGATCAAGTTCAGTCATTTAAAGCAGTTTTAAGTAGTTTTTTCAATCATATATTGCTATTTATGTACTAGTGCTTCTACTTGAATATTGGGTTGAGGATTACTTGGTGAAAATTGGTCATTCGCTGGGAAATTTAGTGGATGCAAATTTTGGAATAATCGAAAGCGATTCTTACATATACACCCAAATTAAAAGTATTGCAATCAAGTAGATCTTGAAGGATATGTTGCTCTGTGTGGATGGGGAGCATTGGATTCAACAGGTTGAGGTTGAGGAAGAAAAATACTACTGTTCAAAATGTCGTACTAGAGACCATGGGGTGGTGAACTATAGAAAGGTGGCGAAGAAATAGAAGGAATGGAGGCCTTAGGTTAGTAGTAATTTCATGCCCCTCCAACTGGGGAATCAAAATTTGGATGGTCGAGATCGATCCGCAAAGGAGGCACTTAAGATCGAGGCTCCTAGCTGCTAGGGTTCTTTGGCCTAGCTGGCCAATCCGGTCGCTAGAATGGCCACTTTAGTGTCTGGAGGGGGAGCACTGTTGATGGTTTCTTCTCCTAGGAACATGTTATGTTGCTTAGGGGCAGATAAAATAGAGACTACATTGAACTCGGGAGTGTGGTCACCTCCCGATCGAACTACGAATGTCGTGATATAACATTCAAGTGATGGGGTGCATCTGGTGGGGGTCATTACTAAAGTGGACCCTCTCATGGACGCAAGGGATGATGTTGGCTCTATGGATCTGGAATCAGAGCCTGAAAAATTGGATATAATTCACCCAAGGGAAAGTAGCCAATCGGTTGGCGTGTTCTTGGATAAAGTGAAGAAGGGGAAGGTGCACAAGTTGAGGAAGCAAAAGAGAGAGGTTGTTGTTGTTGAATTGAGATTACCCAACATAAAAGACTTTTTGAAAACCAAGGGAGTCGTTGTCTCCCTTAGGAAGCCATGAAGATCATAATGTGGAATGTTAGGGGCCTAACATCCCTTGACAAGCAACGCTTAGTCAAGCGTTAGTTAGACAAGCTAGTAGTTGATATCATTATTCTACAAGAGACTAAGATAAGCTCAAAGGAAGGTGAGAAGTTCGTGAAATATTGTAGAAAGTGGGTGGGTTTCTTCTCAAATGTTGTTGGCACGGCAAGGGGTCTAGGCATTCTTTGGAAGGAAAATTTGGTAGATGTTAAATTTGAGTTGGTGCAAACTCATTGGCTGCAATGTGTGGTGAGGTGTCGCTTAGTCAACTTTTTGTTCTTACTTTTTAATGTGTATGGTCCAACCAAATCAGTTGACAAGGAATTTGTCTAGCACAAATCAAATCAATATTTGAGGGTATGGACAGAAAAATGGCAATCATGGATTTGATGGAGAAAAGTGGGGGCCTCCTAAAAGAAAATAAGGGCATGCTTGACTTTCGATCATTCATATTTGATCTTGGGGTGGTGGGTAGTGTGCCAAAAAAATGGAATATTCACATGGACGAATAGGAGGGCCAGTTTTATTGGAATCACAGAAGGTTTGGATAGGTTCTTTATTGGCGAAGGGTGATTGGGTGATTTGTTCAGATGTTGCTCATGTATTCTACCAGTGGCTGGTTTTGATCATTTCCCAGTCCAATTAGATATATGTTTGAATGAGAAGCTAGGTAAGGGGTATTTTAAATTTGAGTCAATGTGGTGGCATGATGAGAATTTAATAAAATTATTGGAGGATTGGTGGAGGGAAGGGAAAACATTTGAAGGGACCATCAGCTTTTTCTTCATACGTAGATTGGCATACATTAAGGAAAAACTTAAATTGTGGAACGAGGAATCATTCAAGGATATCTTCGCAGAGAAGGAGTTGGTGGAGCTCGAGTTGAAAAAATTAAATGAGAATGTAATTCTCTTTGAGATGAATGTGATAGACTACTAGAAGGAAAAATAATTGAAATCAAAACATTCCAAGCTTCTAGCAAGAGAGGAAGTTTTTTGGCGTGACAAGGCTCGCGAATTGTGGCTTAAGGAGGGTGATGCCAATACAAAAAAATTCCATAATTCATCTAGAGC